>JAQIUQ010004127.1:0-31601 GCA_030378365.1 Hybognathus amarus
GTCCGAATCTCCACTCAAAGCACTACTCCCTAACCCCTATGTTGGGGGTAGAGAGCAGAGCACTATATAGTGAGCTCACCAGCATAATAGAAGCCACTTTCGGACACTACTCGATCGTCTCTCTGCGCCGTTGATTACATCATCTGTCAGCTGGTGCCGAGCCGGCTCTGGGCTAAATAGATTTTTAAAAATAAATATATTACATTATATTGAGCTTATTTCTCCAAAATTTAAAAACTAAAAGTGATTTCTGACCGTTTTTGTTATAATGCGCTACTCCACACGTGATTATAACTTATTTTTACGATCAGCGCAATGCATGATGGTATGTAGGGCTTAGGTTAGTGACCATCGGTTGTACACTACTTTTCAAAATGCATTCTGGGATACATTGAGTGGACTATATAGGGTATAATAATCATCACTATACATTCGGACAGCACTACAAAATGGCGCAGCTCACTATATAGTCCACTATATAGTGAGTAATTGG
Organism: Hybognathus amarus; assembly: GCA_030378365.1. NCBI lineage: Eukaryota > Metazoa > Chordata > Actinopteri > Cypriniformes > Leuciscidae > Hybognathus > Hybognathus amarus. Next base: position 494 of record JAQIUQ010004127.1, read on the forward strand.
AGATTTCGGACGCAGCAACTGTTATTGTTGCAGACTGTTAATAAAGCAGCTCAGTGAACGCTCAAAGCATCAGTCTTTATTTGTAAAAGAACCCAACACAACAGTACTGTTCCAGCCATTTCAACCTGCACTTTGAATGAGGAAACGTCTTCTGATTGTTCCAGGTGCTATTTATAAATGCTCAACTGAGAGAATGACTGAAGAGGTCAATGAGAGAGCTGCGGTTTATAATAACATTCAGTTGTAAGTCATTTATAAGTGTTACTTAATGATAAACTAAGCATTTACAAAACATTCATAAATGATTAGCAAGTGATATACTAACATTTTATGTACGTTTTGTAAATTCTGATACCCTACAGTAGGTGGACAACCAGAATGTCGTTTACCGCGGCAAGTGCCGCGGTAAATCTACCGGCAAAAATAAACCAGCCGTATTTCAAAGACGGTTGCGAAATGACCACCAGGTGGCGCAAAGGGCCATTTGGCGAAAGCAAAACGTAATTATGTAAAAGTAGCCTACATTTTAAATAGAATAGCTTTAACTAGAATATAAACTTTTATAGCAGAACATTTTATTAATCAAAAGTTAAAATAGGCCTATCTCGCATTCAGCGAAAATAAATTGGGTGCTTTATGACGCTATTGAGGAATGAGAGACTGAAGAGCGCTTCTCTCTCGCGTGCGCACACTGACTGCTGAACAACCAAACTTCTGGGCTTTTCTCAGTGAGAAAAGTTGTGGTCGAGTGGTAGAACATTGGTTCAATCATTTTGATGACACTGTTTCAAATCCCGCATAAACATAAAATTACCTTACATTTCCATTTTACATTACAAATATGCAACACGCACGTTTAAACAACAAATAGCCTAATAAAATCTGAACCAGCGCTTCTGCTCCTGTATTGAGACATGCACGTTTCATTGGCCTTAATACATTGTTCGACAAACGCGGTGGTGCTCATAACAGCTAAAATAAAATCATCTTTTAAAACTGTAAAGGTCTCCTTTTTCATGTCAAAACGTTTTGTTGCTCATTTGAGCGAACACACACTGCAAAAATATAGCTATTTTCGGGCTCCTCCTTAAACGTGAGTAAAGAACGTGGTAGAATGGTAGAACATTGGCCTACGAATCTACCATTACAAAGACATGGGTTTGAAGTCCGATCAAACATGGACTGTTGTAGTATATTTTATTTAGGCTATTAATGCAGAAAGATTTACATTTATAAAATAAAACTACCATGAATTTCCATTTTACAAGGAACAAATCTCTTCCAGCAGATTGACTGAATTTACATCTTCAAAAGCAGTTATGTAAAAAAAAATAAAATATATATATATATATATATATATATATATATATACAGCTATGGAAAAAATTCAGAGACCACTGCCAAATCAGCAGTTGCTCTGGATTTATTATTTATAATATAAATAATAAATCCATAGCAACTGCTGATTTGGCAGTGGTCTCTTAATTTTTTCCATAGCTGTATATGTATGTATGTATATATATATATATATATGTATATGTGTATATATATATATATATATATATATATATGTATATACACTCACCGGCCACTTTATTAGGTACACCTGTCCAACTGCTCGTTAACACTTAATTTCTAAGCAGCCAATCACATGGCGGCAACTCAGTGCATTTAGGCATGTAGACATGGTCAAGACAATCTCCTGCAGTTCAAACCGAGCATCAGTATGGGGAAGAAAGGTGATTTGAGTGACTTTGAACGTGGCATGATTGTTGGTGCCAGAAGGGCTGGTCTGAGTATTTCAGAAACTGCTAATCTACTGGGATTTTCACGCACAACCATCTCTCAGGGTTTACAGAGAATGGTCCGAAAAAGAAAAAACATCCAGTGAGCGGCAGTTCTGTGGGCGGAAATGCCTTGTTGATGCCAGAGGTCAGAGGAGAATGGCCAGACTGGTTCGAGCTGATAGAAGGGCAACAGTGACTCAAATAACCACCCGTTACAACCAAGGTGGGCAGAAGAGCATCTCTGAACGCACAGTACGTCGAACTTTGAGGCAGATGGGCTACAGCAGCAGAAGACCACACCGGGTGCCACTCCTTTCAGCTAAGAACAGGAAACTGAGGCTACAATTTGCACAAGCTCATCGAAATTGGACAATAGAAGATTGGAAAAACGTTGCCTGGTCTGATGAGTCTCGATTTCTGCTGCGACATTCGGATGGTAGGGTCAGAATTTGGCGTCTACAACATGAAAGCATGGATCCATCCTGCCTTGTATCAACGGTTCAGGCTGGTGGTGGTGGTGTCATGGTGTGGGGAATATTTTCTTGGCACTCTTTGGGCCCCTTGGTACCAATTGAGCATCGTTGCAACGCCACAGCCTACCTGAGTATTGTTGCTGACCATGTCCATCCCTTTATGACCACAATGTACCCAACTTCTGATGGCTACTTTCAGCAGGATAATGCGCCATGTCATAAAGCTGGAATCATCTCAGACTGGTTTCTTGAACATGACAATGAGTTTGCTGTACTCAAATGGCCTCCACAGTCACCAGATCTCAATCCAATAGAGCATCTTTGGGATGTGGTGGAACGGAAGATTCGCATCATGGATGTGCAGCCGACAAATCTGCGGCAACTGTGTGATGCCATCATGTCAATATGGACCAAACTCCCTGAGGAATGCTTCCAGCACCTTGTTGAATCTATGCCACGAAGAATTGAGGCAGTTCTGAAGGCAAAAGGGGGTCCAACCCGTTACTAGCATGGGGTACCTAATAAAGTGGCCGGTGAGTGTATATATATATATATATATATATATATATGTGTGTATATATATAGCCTCTATATATCTATATAATTTATTTGTTTGTTTTTAAATAGGCTATGCAACACGCACGTTTAAACAACAAATAATAAAATCTGAACCAGCGCTTCTGCTCGTGTATTAGAGATAACAGTTTCAGTAGCCTTAATACATTGATTCACGGCTTTTTAAAATGTCACGAAGAACAGCTAAGATTATAACAAACAAACAGGTTTTTAACGCATATCCAAGTGTTTGTGTGAAGCGTGCACTGCATGTCACTGAACTACTTTTATTTGTGTAAACTCACAATAACAAGAAAACGTGTATTTGTAAAATAAACACAAGTTGTGTAGTTTCTAACACACAATGTGTGTTAAAATGTAACTGGATAGAATAGCAATGGGTGGAGTGAAGTTTGTGTTCATGAACCTAATTATAGGTAGAATATTTTATATGCTATCCCATAACAAACTCCAAAATAAATGAAACAATACATTTCAATAAAATAAATAAATAAATAAAATCTTAATTCATTAAAAACTTCAGATTAATGAGTGTTTTTGGCAGCCAATCACATCATGCCTCTGTTTCAATGTTTTATTCAAATGCTGATTTCACTTGTTATTAATAACCAATTTATTATAACAAACAATTCATTTCTGTCAGACGTCTACAGAAACACTTATTGAGAATTACCAGGTTTTGTGTTGACGATTCATTGAATGTTTGATTTGAAGTCACCAGAATTGTGATTAGTGGCAGCTTTATTTAGGCTCTTGACCCTTCACTCTTTACTATTTGTTTCTTTGTTTGCTGTTTCTGTGTATTTATATTACACACATGAAACAGCTTGAGGAAAAACATCATCAGATGATTTTTCAACATGATGTTTTTTGAACAGCAAGATAAATTTAAAGGAGCTGTATGTAAGAAATGTATTTAAAATAATCATAAAATGGCCCTGATATATCACTAGATAATTAAGAAATCATGTCATTTCAAATACTTATATCACTGACAACAGTAGTCCAGCCAGGATATTGTCATTTAAAAAGTAAAGTTGCAGCCCTCAACTGATGTTGATGTTGTCATGTTGTGTTTTGGTATGACGCTCCACCCTCCACCGATCTACCAGTCAGCCGCTACAAATGTGTCAGATAAAAAAAATGTTGGATCATGCCGCCTATCTGGCAACCTCTAGTAATCGGGGGGAAGGGGATACACTGCTCTACGGTATTTTGAATGTTATTGCAGTACCAGTTTTGGCCACAATCTTACATGCAGCTCCTTTAATGTTTAAGAGATGTACAGTAGTTTCACAAAACAGTCAGAACTAACAATACATCAATAAAATAAATGCACACCATCCATATGCTCAAAAACTTGATTATAACTTGCTGATTATGACATCATCAAGAACCATCTGATCATATTTTCTCTCATTATAACAGATGTATTTTATTAAAATACAGTTACAGCAGCCAGAGAAACACTAAAACAAGAGTAAAGGGTCGAGAGCCCAAATAAAGGAGCCATTAATCACGATTCTGGTGACTTAAAATAAAACTGAAATGAAACATCAAACCTCTGTTCATTCTTAATAAGAGCTTGTCTAAGTAGATTAATGATGTCTAAAACATCCAAATGTTCAAACAAACTCTATTAAACATCACTGGACTACATAAACACAAGTTACCAATACGTGTCAGTGTTCATCCAAACACTTTTGTAAGCACACGGGAAGTAACTCTGGCAAATACACTCCGACTACAGTCACATGTGATGCATATCTGACACAAGTTGTGTTACTATAACACATTAGTTGTGTTAAAGCTCCAATATGTAAGGATTTTGTAATAAAATATCCAAAAATCACTTGCACGGTGTGATACATTTCCTGCAGTTGTGTACTTACAATATCCCCAAAGTCTCCAAAGTTGTTTTATTTCAGAGAAATTCCAATTTTAAAAAGTGTCCGTCCCGGAAAAAAATGTCGCCTGTAAATGACAGAAATGAAAGGTTTTGGGTGGTTGTTCTAAGTTGATGTCTCTCTTTTTGGGGACTTACATTTGGCACACTTGGATTTCCTGGTTGAAAGGGGTACTCTTTTGAAGGATCAAGCTTGAAGGAGTATTTCTGATCAATGACATTGAGTTGTAGGCCACTGAAGAAAATAAAGTCCAACCCCAAGACTACAGCGTAGGCTAGAGCTTGGGAGGAAAGTACAGCAGTAGGTAAGGTAAATGCTTGGTCATGTAAATGAATTGTGGTGTTCAGCCATCCTAATGGTGTCTCTGCCTTTCCATTTGCCAGATAAAGAGGACCACAAGACCACGGTTGGAGCTGGTCTGGTGAGTTAAGCTGCCTCAGGAGATTCTCATTTATGAGTGTGTAGCTTGCACCAGTGTCAACAATGGCTTTACCTGACCAGGCATCAATACACAGGGGAACAACTAATTGTTGAGGTACTGCTACATGTTCATTAGAACTGGTAGTTAAGGATGACATTTTTTTGGTTGCTGATTTTGACTTATGCATTCTAGTTGCAGCAACAGAGTTGTTGGAAGGGTGACCACTTGACTTGGGGTGATAAGGTTGTTTGCCGCTGGTGGAATACTGTGGACCAGATGTCTGAGGTGACTGTGGAGAGGTATAGTGTGGACATTTTCCTGGTGGATACTGTCCTCTACATCTCCAACATTGAACTGGGAGTTTTTCAGCAGGTTGGTTTGAGGAGGGTCTTTGTGATGGGGATTGATGTTTAGGGCCCATACGACCACAGTCATAACGAAGTTGCTGTTCATAATCTTTCTCCAGTTGATGTCCTAATTTTACCAGCTCTTCCACAGTGTTCACCCGATTACGCAATTGGCTTGCAAGGTATGGCTTGATATTCTTGAGAATCATCTTCACAATCTCAGCTTCTGTAAAATCTGCCTTCCATCTTTTACAGAGAGCTCTGTAAGAAAACGCAAAGTCTCTAATTGATTCTGTCTCTCTCTGAATTCTAGTACGGACACGTTCAGCTAGTTCGTCCTCATAATCCTCAGAAAGGAAAGCAGATAAAAATGCAGCCTCAAACTCATTCCAAGTGGTTATGGTGGACCGTCTGACTTCCCACCAGTCACGTGCTGTTCCGTATAGGACAGTACGGAAGGTAGCCAGGATGTCTGCATCTGTCAGGGGATGTAAAGCCATAAAATCCTGACATTTGGTTAAGTACAGTAGGGGGTCTGCATCGTCTGAATGCCTTCCAAATGTGGGGAAAGTCAATTTTATATGGTCACTTTTAACCACAGATGTCAAAAGAGGGGTTGAAGAAGTTGGAGTCACTGGAGCAGAATCAGATGGCAGGGATGACGTACTGGTGGTGCTGGGATCTGGTGGTGTCAATACACTTAACTTTTGTTGATCTGCACTTTTTTTGACTTTTTTGAAATCCTTTCTCCACTTCACTTTTCAACTCTTTGAAACTGGTGAGACATGTATCAGTTTGGGTAACACATTGTTGGAGTTGTGAACTTATCTCATCCTGGCTTGTTTTGAATACGTTTTGAACAGCTTTGATGTCCTGCTGGACCTCTGACTGGAGCTGATCAACCATGAAACGTAGTTCAGACACCAAGGTAGATTCCACCTTTTGGAGTTCTCCAGTGATCATTAGCTTCATTGTTTTGATCAGTTTGTCTGCTTCAGACTCCTCTTGTTGCTTAGTGGTAGTAAACAGAGTGAACACTTGACTTTTATTATCCTCCACTTTTGCAGCAAGATCAGCAATCTGACTCTTGTGGTGAGAAGAAGTTTCTTTCACTTCCTGGGTAAGTTCATTCACTTTTTGTTCTTGTCTTGTCATTAAATCAAACAAGGTATCCCAGTTCCCTTGAACCCTAGCAGTGACTTGTATGTCCCTTCCAGGAGTTGGTAAAATGCTGGGCAGGTCATGTTGTGCCATCGACGAAGGAGTTCCTCCTTCAGATGAAGTACAAAGTTGCATGTTATCCACTTGTGGTGCCCAGGTGAGGGTTTGCACTGGAGTGCTACCAGCCAGAGCAGGAGCCGTGTGCACATGGGTTCCAGGATGAACAGGGCTTGTTGAATGGGGTTATGATAGAAGACAGGAGCACATGGAGATACTGATACTGGAGGTATCCGAGGTCGCATAGCAGGCAGCCATACTGGAGTTGAGATATCTGGTGGAGGCTCAATTTCCACAAAAGTATATTGGGGAGGAGGGGTATTTGCCATGATTGTGTGTAAGAATGTTGGGTGTAAAAAAATAAAAATATCAGTAAATGAGAGGTGTGTAAGTTTGTTTGTCCCCCTCAAAGATTTTTTCAAAACAACAAAAATACAACTTTTCGTCAATGTTCAATCAATAATCAATATTTTCCACACACACAAAAAAACTTTACAAGGTTACTTTCATTGTTTCACCAATTGTTCATCAAATATAAAGTTAAGTCACAGGGCTCAGTTTTTTTTTTCAATCACTTGTTCACAATCAGTTTCAGAAAGTTCAAAATCAAATGTTCAAATCTGAGGTTTCAACTCTTCAAGTCCCTGTTTGGGCGCCACTCTGTAACGGTGGTCACCGCCCTATATCTCTTAGAGAAAAAAAACTTCGGGCGCCAGACAGGATAAAACCTGTCAAAATTTACATTAACCCAGGATAGCCAAAATGTACACCTGTTACACAACAAATTTATAGAAATAATAAAAAGAAAGAAAATCATTTCACAAAGAATATTTATTTACAATACTAATAACACAAAATAAGTCTTCAGAAGTTGCTGAGTCCAAGTTTCACAAACAGATTTTTAAATCCGTACAGATCATAGACAGGTGCAGACAACCTCGCGCGTCACACATTTGCAGGCAAGAAACAGTTTGGTGAGTGTCCTCTTCAACACTTGGATAGGCGGATAAGGCAGCTTTGGCTTGTCTTTAAAACAGCTCAATGTTCGTTTGTCTGGGAATGCAACGACTTTTGCGATGCACCAGACTTCAAACACAGGAAACAGATCGACAAGCAGCCGTCTCTCCCCAACAATCCATCACGATCACACTGCCAACTTCTCAATGCACAAACGGGTGACGCGCACTTTCCCAGGTACTACACACACCCTTATATTCAATTTCCTTCCTTGATTAGCGTTAATTGACATACTCCACCCCTTTGCACAAACGTGAAAGTAAACAAACACATCGTGACTCGTGCTTGTGGCAGAGATCCTCTTCATTGTCACACATGTGCGTCACAGAACAGAGCAAGGTGAGAGAACGGGGAGAGGGTGAAAGTTTTTCTGATATATACGACCCACCCTCTTCAAAATCTGGGTCACTTCCATTTCTAATCAAGTGTAGCATGTCTGACCATCAGTTAGGGCTGACTGTGTGGTTACTTTAAATAATCCAACGGCAATTATGTTGTCGTTGGAGACAAAATTTAAAGCCTTTTGGCTCTTTCTTGTACCAACACACTTCACTTTCAGCGGTGCTTGCCGACTGTAGGGGGTTGACATCCTAAGTATAATACAAAAAAAGGTATGGTTACTCTCAAAATGTTTTCAATGACTTTCTAAAATATGAAAATACCATGACATGACCTGTATATATCTACTTATAACATATAGAAATGATTTTAAACATATTGATATTTTTATTTCTTATCTGTACTTTATTGCATAATATTTCATTTTCTATATTATGTCATCTAATCTTTTTTTCACGTTTAATTTGTGTAATTATCTTTTTTCTTTTACTTCATATTTCACAGGAATTTATTTATTCATTAATGTTGTTTTATTTATAGTTTAAGTTTAGATTTATTTATTGAACGTCAATGATAACATTTCTAATGCAGTAAAGTTTTACCTCAGAAAATGAACTTAACCTTGTAGAAGGCATTTTCAGGGATTTAAAAAAGTCATCTAGGACAACAGGATTGGTGGGCCCATCTGAAGTATATAATAACTGGTAGAATTTCTTGAAACAAGAATTGCTTTTCTCATTTTCAGTGCATTTTTAACCACATTCATCGTTAATTTCAGGGATGGTTTGATAAGCAGTTCTTTGGCGCAGCTGGTGAGCAAGTGCACGGCCGGACTTTTCCCCATGTTCATTTGGAAATAAGGTATTTAGCATGTCGGGTGGACAGGAGATCAAACTCTGTCTGCAATGACAAGCGCTTCCTAACTACATCTGCTGATGGGGAATGGCTATGCAGCCTGTCTAACTCTAATATCTCATCTGCTAATTTTTTAATACGCTCAGTGCTAGCCCTTTTTTATTTGGTAGTGAGAACTTTTTGAATGCGGGGAAAGTGCAACTACTATTGGATTTAACGAACATCGAAATACCTAAAAATATCAAAATTGAAAACACTGCAGAAACAAAGACATCTACATCTTGGATGCCCTTGAGGTAAGCTAAAACATATCAAAAATTCATTTCAAAGTGAACTATCCCTTTAAACGACAAATTAAACACAATGTACTATTTTGATCGATTGTTGGACATCAATGAGTTATTGTACATAGGTGCGCTCAGACAAAAGATTTTTGCAGAAAGGTCTTGGGTGGGCCTGTTGAGAAGTGGGTGGGGCTACCCATCAGGCCCACCCATAACGCCGTGCCTGGACAGCGCGAGCCACAAGACAACACTGTATCCGCTTCACTGATCTAAAGAGCAGTTTGATTGATTAAAAACAAAACCACACATTTCAGCACTATAACAACTCTAATTTAACAAATGAACAAAATAAATGCTCTGCTAGATAACTGAAGATGTTTAATCCATTTTTATGGGTACATCCGTACCGCGAAGATGTTTTAAAAAGTGCGGCAACAGTAGGCTATGGATCTGTGCGTTTGTTCGTTATTCACACACCCAGACACCCGATTCGTATTTAAACAGTCTTTTTGGTTTTACAGACACTATTCTATATCGCGATTAGAACAAATCTCAGTAGACTATAGCAATATAGTTTGGATGTGTTCATGTAAAATAATCTTTACTAATGTAGGAGCGAGAGTAAATGAATGCACAGCTCGCGCGTTTGTGCCATTCATTCACATACAGACACGCATACATCAGCTGAATCTGTGCTCCTCGAAATGAAACTAACAGCACTTCTGTGGTAATTTTTCCAGGATTATTAGATAGTATTATTCCTCACAGCGCAGCAAGACGAGGTAAGATTTGTAATAAACTGGGTGTTTTATCCAGCTGATGTGGGCGAGTTTCAAACTTTGCATCCATTAAATGTTCTGTGTGTGATTCTAATCCTTTTAACTTTTACTCTATCGTGCCATTGTGTCCATTCCATAATTGCTCTATGCAATGCCAATCATTGACATGCTTCTCTTAAGGTTGGTGATGGAGCCTACACGTTAGAATTTCTGAGTCAAAAGTTGACATATGCCCAAATTACCATGTCACATTGCTGGTTTATCTTCATTCATTTATTGGGCATTGAACGCAGGTCACATGGTTGTCAGAGGATTCCCTTTCTGCTGCTTTGCCTCATGAATAGCCTTACCCGTCGTCAAACACAGATAATGTACATTACAAACTAATGTCTTTACACAGCCTCTTCAAACGAGCCTTTATATCTGAATGTGCACTTAGATTGACAATCCTTAATTTCATTGTGGATAAATAAGGTTTCTCATAGACAGTGATGGGAATAACAGCGTTATATATAACGGCGTTACTAACGGCATTACTTTTTCAAGTAACGAGTAATCTAATTGATTACTCTTCTCATTTTAATAACGCCGTTACCGTTACTGCCAAAAAATGCGGCGCGTTACTATAATGAAGCTGTCTTTTTTCATCAGACGAACTAGATCCCTGAGCGAGAGGCAAACTTTTTTACTGTTCTTCCTGGTTAGTGAGCAGAGCACGAGACAAGCGCATAAATGCTGACGATTGGCTGAGGTAGAGTAAAATGTCATTGTAAGCCAATCAGAGGTAGAGTTGGGCGGGTGTTCTAAAGCACGCATAGTAGTGATGGGCATTCAACTCTTTTGACTCAGCTCACTGAAAAGAGCCGGCTATTTTGGCTCACAAACGGCTCTTTAAATGACTTTGACTATAATAGTTCAATTTTTTTACATAATTATTTAATTTCTATAGGCTAAATTTGTAAGAGTCGGCTCTTTAGATATGCGAGCCAGCTCCCGACATTCACCTAAAAGAGTCGGCTCATTCCTGAACGACCCATCAAAAGCTCATTCGCGAATCGAGTCTGATCCATCATCACTTATGCTCATTCCTGAACGACCCATCATCACTTACTGCCGCTCATGAATTGCGAACGACCCATAACGCATCGTCGGACAGGACACAACACAAGCCAGTCATTCAACGAGAGACAGGTATGCCGACGAGCCCAAATAATCCAAAAGTAGCCTTCTCTAAATGGTATATTGCTTATGTTAAGTTTTCATTTCCGTCCGTGTTGTCCATGCACAATATGTTGCGATCATCCATCCACTAAAGAACAATCCAGATACAATTCTAAGTGTTATTTATTTGTTAGTTTTCATCTCAATGCGCTGGCATAACATCAGTGAGTGAGGGAGCAGCAGCACGACATTCATCTCAAGGAAGGAACACAAGTTGAGTCAAAATAAAAGTCCCCATTTGTTCACACATGCGCACAATGAACTCTTGCACATTTTTAGTATACAACAGTCAACAGCTTTTGCCCAGTTGTGGCCTGTTGAGGGGCAATAAATATCAAAAGTTCCAAAATATCTATTTGCTATTTATATAAAATATCTATTTTATATCTATGTGTTATTTGCATTGATCCACTATATAAACATAATATCTACATATATGGCATTTGATTGGAAGCTAGTCTCACTTTTTCCCACAGCAACATTTTTTTCGATGTATGTACAATGTTTCACGTTTCTGTTAATAATGTATTGTATTAAGTGTCCATTTCATTATAAAATTCTGATTTATCATAAATAATTGAACATGCACATGTATTTTAAGCTCCGTTAAAGAGGGGTAGAGGTGGGGTCACATTTGAGCATTTAAAATGTAATTTTACTTGAAAGTAACGCAATAGTTACTTTCTCAAGTAACTAGTTACTTTTTTAAATTTGTAACTGAGTTACTAATTTAGTTACTTTTTGGAAGAAGTAACTAGTAACTGTAACTAATTACTTTTTTAAAGTAACTTGCCCAACACTGCTCATAGATAGAACAAGATAGAACAAATCAGTTCTGAATGTTCTGCAACACGACCAACTTCTCCTTTTCAATGTTCACCAACTCTTCGCTACACCGACATGGTGAGATTGTGGAGCGACGTCGTGATGTCATGTAGCGAAGTCCTGGCAAAAACGTGTGTACGGGAGGTGGTGGCGTAGTGCACCCTTCCAGCTCGGGGCTGCCAGGTGAGGAGAGTGCTGCAGGTAGCTCGGTGTCTGGGGAGACATTGGGGGATGGTGATGACCTGGAACATGAGGCCTGTTCACCTCTTCTGACATCAATCCCCCCAGGGGATGCTGATGGGACTGCAGGCGTGCAGCATGCCGCATCATCTAATGGCCCACCTTTCACACCACTGAGGCATATGATCTTTAATTCATGCAGTCTTCGAGAGCACCATTCAGAGAACTGCTAAAAAAAACAATTTACCTGGCAATAGTCGTGGGATAAGCCCCTTTCCGTATCGGGATTCTTGGCTTCAAATGAAAACAGAGAGGAGTCCTCCTGAAAGCCGTCGGATAGTGAGGGTTTGAGAAGCGAGAGAAAGTCATCTTGTCCCGGTGCGAGCGTAAGAAGCGTTAGAAGCGTAGCGGCCATAAACCCGTGGATGTGACGGAGAGAGCGTCCGCAAAATGTATTTTGATAGACGTCGAGGAAGGGGAAGTGAGTGTATGGTGCATGGAATGACACCCGTGCGTGTATGTGTGCGCGCTTTGGTAGTAATATCCCGTTTTGCCGGGATATATGTAGCCTATAATTGCTGAAAGGGCGGGGCCGGACTCTGTCAGGGACTGAGAAAGTGAGACGGCTACACCTTTACTACTGCTGATACTGTAACAGCGGAACAAGCCCATCAAAACAGCCGGAGCTATGTCCAGCCCTGTAATGCCCCTTAGCATTTAAATAACGACGGTAGTGCAGAATAAGGCCAATAACCACAATGTGTTCGAATTGTCGGCTAGCCTTTTTATTATTTTTATAATTCAATGTACATTTTGTGATAACATTATTTAAACATCATTCAAAATAGCTCTATCAGATAAGCCAATGAAGAGTTCATTACAAGGGTTCTTCTTATTCAGTCAATACCCAAAAGAATGACTCGTGAACCGGTTCTTTTAAGTGATTCAACAACATATGTCATACGTCGTGGTCAGGGTAGTCTGATTCCCAAATCTTTTGAGCCGGTTCTTTTAGTGAATCAAAACACTTCTGAAAATCTTACTGGATTTGTGAATCAGTAATTCGCGTGCTGTAACGTTCCTTAGATGACGTGTATTTTAAGATGGGCCACTTTTATAACATTTGCTATAATATATATATATATATAAAATATATATAGTATATATATATATATATATAGTATATATATATATATATATATATATATATATATATATATATATATATATATATATATATATATAAAATAGCTATTCAACGAAAATTAGTGAATTAATGTTTTCACATTGCGACTTGTTTTGTATTTTTATTAATGCATACAGGTCCATAATCGACGCCATTATATCATCTCTAATAGGTTTCTCTATTTTGTGGAGGAACTGTTACATTTATTTTTGATTTGACAAAGTTCTCTTGATTCCGATTTCTTGAAGTTGATTCTAAAAAGATCTCGTTTCTTTTTGAAATCACTAAAATAATCGTTAATGGAACTGGGATCCAAAACAAGGTACAAATGCTAAGATGTGTCTGCCAGTGCTTCCCGTTTATAAAGCTGGGGAACAAGGCTTAGGCCTACAAACAATAAATGTTTCCCATGATATCTAATTTAAAAGTAACAACACAGCAACTAAAAATATCCATCTCACGCAGACTGAATCAATGAAACGCATCAATAACATGCAGCTCACTGCTACTGCTGTTCTTGTTGGAAATTCGAGCCTGTGGTGTGTAACATTAAGATGACACAAATAAGCGCGCAATGCTGCTGCGATTAAGGTATGCACACGCTCCTCTATTTTTATCAACAGTGTCTCGCATTTTACGGATCAAAACAGAAGGATACAGATATATTACCATTCGAATAATACACTCTACTGAGCTATTTTACAGGGTATAGAGAATACAAATGCTTAAATTAAGAGACTGTTGTTTAAACAAACTAGATATACTTTTTTAAAATTAAAATTAAATTCAATAAAAACATTCACACACTTATTGTATGTCACGAGTGTCGAGGAGTGCAGGCAAACAAGGAAGACGAGGGAGGCTGAAGCTCCAATTCAAATCACTTTACTCAATAAATCCAAGGGGTACAGGTTGAGGAAGACAGGCGGGTGCACACAAAACACTGGTAACGTCAAACACAGGTAACATTAAACATATCGACCGACAAAGACTGAATGAAAACAAGGGAACTAAATACACAGAGGAATAGGACATAATGGGCGGAAAACAGGTGAAACAGATGAACTAACGAGGGTTGTCAGGGAAACTGATGAGGAGCGGGAAAACTAAACAGGACTAAACCAATACAGTCACAGACAGGGGAAAACAGAGTCACATGGTGACAGAATGCCGAGGAGGGGTGGGGGGGTGGGCGTCCTAAAGGGTGAGGGTGTGGCCAGGGCGGAGCAGGCTGAGGGCAAGGCCAGGGCGGAGCAGGCTGAGGGCGTGGCCAGGGCGGAGCTGTGGGACCCTCGGGCGTCCAGGGCGGAGCTGTGGGACCCTCGGGCGTCCAGGGCGGAGCTGTGGGACCCTCGGGCGTCCAGGGCGGAGCTGTGGGACCCTCGGGCGTCCAGGGCGGAGCTGTGGGTCCCTCGGGCGTCCAGGGCGGAGCTGTGGGTCCCTCGGGCGTCCAGGGCGGAGCTGTGGGTCCCTCGGGCGTCCAGGGCGGAGCTGTGGGACCCTCGGGCGTCCAGGGCGGAGCTGTGGGACCCTCGGGCGTCCAGGGCGGAGCTGTGGGACCCTCGGGCGTCCAGGGCGGAGTAGACTGGGGGCAAGACCAGGGCGGAGCAGACTGAGGGTGAGACGGGGGCGGAGCAGATGGCGGGCGGACCCCTGGTGCAGCCGATGTTACTGGCGCTGACAACACCAGGGGGCCGACCGACAGGGGTGGAGCAGAGGGGAGAGGAGACCGGGGTGAAGTCGTGGAGCCGACGAGGTAGGGGGCTGACGAGGGACCAAGGGGACAGGGTGACACCGCAGGCTCAGGCGAGTGAGGGGCTGACAGGGACACCAAGGGAGACGGTGAGGACAGAGGGAGTGAGGGCTGACGGGTGACTGGGGGAGCGAGGAATCCGACTGAGCCGGGGGGTGGAATGATGGGGTGGAGCAAAGGAATGAAAGTTCAGAGGTGAGGGACGGATGACGAGGGACCACGGGGAAACCGGAGGGACGAGGAAGCCTGGCGGAGCTGGTGAACTGGGGGGCCATGGAGGATCTGAGGGAGGTGTGAGCCACGGGGGAGCCGATGGAGTCGGGGGCCGAGGAGGTGTCCATTGGGAGGAGGTGGAGGACGGAGACCGGGGATCCGTGAACCAGACGGGTTTAGGGGAGCTGGACGGAAGGAGGGTTGAAGGAGGAGAGATGAGAGGAGGCGGGAGAGGGAGGCTGGGTGGGAGGCGGGAGAGGGAGGCTGGGTGGGAGGCGGGAGAGGGAGGCTGGGTGGGACCCTGGTCTCGGGTTCGGCTGGACGGGACCCTGGTCTGCGGGTTCCGGCTGGACGGGCTCTGGCGCGGGCTGGACGGTCTCTGCAGCGGGCTGGACGGTCTCTGCAGCGGGCTGGACGGTCTCTGCAGCGGGCTGGACGGTCTCTGCAGCGGGCTGGACGATTTCTTGTGTGCGCTGGACGGTGCTGGGCGGAGCCAGCGGAGAGAGGGGCTCGAGCTCGGCCGCGCTGGACGAGACCAGCGGAGAGAGCGGCTCGTGCTCGGTGGTGCTGGACGGAACCAGCGGAGAAGGCGTGGAGGCTGTGCTGGGCGGGACCAGCGGAGAGGGCGGCTCGGGCTCGGCCCGTGCTGGACGGGACCAGCGGAGAGAGCGGCTCGGGCTCGGTTGTGCTGGACGGAACCAGCGGAGAAGGTACGGAGGCTGTGCTGGGCGGGACCAGCGGAGAGGAGGGCTCGGGTGGTGGAGTGGGGCTGGTGCCGTCATCGATGGTGAAGGGAGATCCGCAGGACACCAGCACCCACTCCACGTAAGCTGCGAAGCTCCCCTGGGGACCATTCCCAGACAACAGCTCTCTGGTGGCGGTGTTGAGGCCAGCATGGAGGAAGCTGCAGAGGCTGTCATCTGGGAAGGTTGTGGCGGGAACGAGGCGGAGGAAATCCGCCAGGTGATCCTCCAGAGCTCGGTCCTCCTGCTCAAGACAAAGCAGTTGGACCGCGACAGAAGAATCCATTTTTTAGGGGTCGGTCGATCTGTCACAAGTGTAGATGAGTGAAGGCAAACAAGGAAGATGAGGGAGGCTGATACTCCAATTCAAATCACTTTTATTCAAAAAATTCCAAAGGGGTACAGGTTGAGGAAGACAGGCGGGTACTCACAAACCACAGGTTACATGAAACACAGGTAAACACATTAAACATATCGACCGACAAAGACTGAATGAAAACAAGGGAACTAAATACACAGAGGAATGGGACATAATGGGCGGAAAACAGGTGAAACAGATGAACTAACGAGGGTTGTCAACTGAGTTTATCAGTGATTGCATGACATGGAGCATCCTTAAAACTCTCAAACAAGTTGAACAAGTCCCTACTTGGTTTTCCGTTTGACTTTTCTACACCATTCCGGGGATTCTTTATTGGTCTGTTAAAAGAAAAGAAAAAAACACCAGTGTTAAATATCACTGACCATTCATTTGGACTTTGCTTTGAGTAAAACATTTTATTAAACTTGTAAAAGTCAACGTGAAGTGAATCTCAGCCCAAGTATCAGTTGTTCAAAATAACTTTAAAATGTGTTCCTTTTTGGTTCTCAGAGGAGATACTATTTGCACTAAAATGCTGATTGTAAAGGCTCTCTTTGTGGACAGGCAAGTAAAACTTACAAACACTGTGGGTTTGGGCCCATAGTTGTATTGCTCCTCATCTGTGCTTTTTACAGCTTTGGGTCTGTGAACTGCGGTCCCCGTACCATCGGCCTCGAGAGACAGAGGTCCACCGTGCTGCTGTGAGCGCATGCTAATAAGGACTTGCTTCATGACTGAAAGTTCCTGCAACAGGATAAGAACAATTCAGTGGAAGCCTGAAGGTTAAAAAGCTCCTTTCCAAGAATATTGTTAGTTTGCTTCCCCTTTACAACAGGCAAGAATGAACCAGCAGCTTTTGACAGGAGTCTTGTTTTGCCAGCAGTGCTATTGCCCTTATGCAAGGACAATTAAAACTAAAACCGCTAACGCAAACATCCAACGTGCCCTGATGCTGGATGTCAACATTCCATAACATCCACATCCTCATGTCATTCAAAACACTGTTTTTCGCACTGTTAAAAATGATCGTGATTTTAACAGTAAAAGACTGTAAAAATGCTACAGTGAAAAACTGTTAATTGGTTAACATAAAGTTTCCTTACTATTTACGGTAAATAACTGTGATGTATATAATGGTACATTTAATGTATTTTTACTGTAAAATACTGTTAAATTTACAGTTTTTGGAGGAGAAAAAGAAGAAGTCATTGTATAATTTACAGTGAAAAAATGTAAATTGACATTCCCACAATTCCCTGCGTGACACTTCACATTTAATGTATTTTAACTGTTCTTAATTGTCTACATTTTCTTTTCTAATCAGTTATGTACATTAGGGTTTTATGTTAATTTAATGTTGTTAAATTAATACTTATTGCATTTTTTTTAAATTTCAACATGTTACCATGATGGTGTTTAATGTGTGTGCATGACACTGTGCAGCTTCTATATAGTAATATGAACTTTCTTGTGGAAGAGCTAATTATGATGAGCTTTGATTGATCATTTGACTCAATTGATCATTTGACAGATATTAATACTTCAAAAGGTCAGTAAATTAACATTATATCAGATAATAAAATACAGTTTATTGCTGTAAAATTAAATACAGTTAAAAGTCTGTAAAACCTAAAAATGTTGCTACCGTATTTTTAACAGGAAAACTGGTAACCACAGCTGCCAGGGTTTTCCCGTACATTTAACGGATTTTTTTACAGTGTATGTGTTCACAAAAGGTACTTTTATAGATTATTTGACAAATAAAAATCGCTTGTTATTACCACTAACAAGGCTCAGAATAACCCCACAGTAACACGGTAGCATAATAAGGGTCCCTACATTCAAACCGAGGCATTGAGAACTTTTTCAGTGTCCGTACAGTTTAATAAGAACATATTTTATACACACAGTAAATTTCGCGAATACAGGAAGAAGCCATCTTTGAAATATAGTCTCTACCAGTCGATCTACGAACGTCGATCCAAGTGTGCTAGTGAGATGTGAATAAGGTGATAAGGTGAGCGCGAACAGTAGGCTACATGTACATATTGAAGAAAAGAAAATGATTCGTGTTTGTGTTTCTTCCGGAAACAACGGACCATATGAGATTCTGCACAGTTCAGCGCACTTGGATCGGCGTTCGTAGATCATAGTTCGTGGGATGTTGTCGTATGCTGCTTGTCTGTTGTCTGGTAAAGACATTTCGTATTTTATAGGGATGGGGATTTGAAGAAAAAATAATATTCGACGATCGATGGGAATTATTTGATTATTTTGGCTATTCAAAAAACGCACCCCTATGTTCCACTCCGACATTACATTTCTCTATAGGTTAGGCGTAGGCTGTGTTATATCCATTAAAGAATGTATTCAGTTTAATATTTATGTTTAAATATGTTATTCTTTTATTGAATCTATGTTGATTATGAAAAGTGAACCGCGTGCATATGCGCAATAGCCTATATCGGGAGACCTAATTTTGACCACATTAAGTTTTGTTTTGTATAAAGCCCTTCTTTGAAGTGAATTTCGTTTTTTTTAACAATTTTATCTTTATTTTAATAAATGTTTCATCAACCAGTTACCTGGATTTAATAAATAAGAAGCAAATATATAGCCGAAAATAGCCATAATCAGGACGTGGACGCCCCGGCGGGAAATAACTTGCATTGCTCGTGAACTGAAGCTTGTCTCATAAATGAACCGAAAACTCATAAATATATAGAAATCTTGAAATGGCTACGTTTAAACAACATCGACAAACAACAATTAAAAACGAACAGAAACAAATAGCTCTCTTATAGCCTAATCCGTATGAAGTGCTCCTACGTTAGCCTACTCCATAGGCGCGTTCACAAGTGAAGTGGCGAGTCAGCAGCATCATCAACTTCCTCTTTTCAGTCAAGAATGACAGAAAACATTAGTTTATTAATAACCAATTAAAATGTCTATATTTGACACATTCGTTACTTCGCCGGTCTTTGTGGCAAGCTTTCTGAGTCCGCTAACTAATCGAATATCTCTAAGTCTTCTTCTCGCATTTTTAGTGGATATTCTATGGCAGAATTACAGCGGCGCATACTGGTCTGGGATGTCTACTACATCCTTTTCAGTGGGTTTCAGTGGTTTCGTGTGGACGCAGATATTTTTCGAGATGCCGCCGTGTTTACAGACTTTTTTTTAGAACGAAGAAAAAAAATATCGGATAGGGGAAGCTCTGGCTTCGTGTGGACGAGGCCCTAGACTAGTCTATATGTGCCAGTGTCTGTGGGAACTACTCTCTTATATTGTCATGAGTGGACACCTTTAATGGATAATGTATGATAATGTTGCACACAAAAGCAGTTTTTAAGTAAATACCTTGGAGTAGTATTATTTTATTAATACTTATTGACTACTTCTCTACTGAACTCTCTAAAAGCATCCCATTCCCAATAAGCATTAAACTGCTTTAAAACGGAATGAAGTGGATCAATTTCCACTTTAAAAAGATATAAAACAAGAAAAAAAGATTTGTGTAAAATACAGTATTTGACAGACTAAAACTATTAAAATGTACAATGAATTCAAAAGGATTTTTTTTCAATATTATTCACACTACCACATTAAACAAAACTGCAATTACTCATGAGTCATGGAAAACAGAACAAAAAACAAAATGTTCATGTGGGAGATTCTGACTGAACAATTAGTAATGTTATTTACATCTATACATCTATATTTTGAACTGTCAGTAATTGTTACCCCATGATCCCAGTTTTAATAGGTTCTTCATCAAACCACTTCTGTATTTTGTATATAATACTATAATACCTTCCTGCATTGAAATTGAACTCTCTCACGAAGTTAGTCAGTGGTTAGTGGCTACTATGATCTGTTCATTGTAATAAAATGTAATGCCACAGATACAAAAGGCAGTCAGTCAAATAAATAGTATTTTTAAGGTTCTCCTTTGATTTAGACCTTGTGTGAAATGATAAACTAAATAAATCAATAAAGCAAGATGGCCTTAACATTGATGAATTTCATTTTGTTTTTTTGGGATGGAAATGCCACTGCAATTGTAAAATTATAGATTAATATCCTGCCATTAAAGCAAACAAAAAACACAATTACTGTAAATACAGCATATAGCACAGTACTTCATGTATGACTCACAATGCTGCAACTTAATCGTGTAAAACTCCACCCAAGACAAAATGTTATTTATTTATATATTTATTTGTATTGTGGCATACACTGATCTGGCCAAACTAACACACCCAAATCTAAATGTTGGGTTTGGTATAATTAAAAAAACTATTTGATTTAAATTCTGCTCTTTCTTATTTAAATTTCTCCTTGAAAAATAACAACAACAAAAAACACACAAAAAAAAATTACCTCTCTGTGGTTCAGGAGTCTCTCCAAATCAGCAGCCATGTTGTTTTTCACCTGCAGTAGTGCTTTCTTCTCTTTCTGCAGTGCACTGGGAAAATTCAAAAAGACTGTAAGACAAATGGTCTTGAACGCTGACAAGTCTGATTAGTAATTCGTAAAATATTTCATTTATCACATTAATTTTCATGACTCACTTAACTCTAAAACCATATTCTGGACAAATGTGGGCAAAATAGTTTTGATTTGTTTTTAAAAAATACTTCCATTGATCTGAGCGGTACAAGACTTGGCTACTTTTCCTAATGCTGGGTGTACACCAAAAGAATTTGAAAAGATTTAGAAAAGACTTTATAAGATTATCAGCTCACATCTAAATAAGTTTGCCTCCTGAACACACAAATTTTTTTTTGGACTCAATTCTACAATGTTAAGTGGGTGAAAAAAAAACCCTCCTTAATCTTGTATTTGGGTCAAAAATGGGCACCCATAGAAATGAATGGGAAAAACTGTAATCTAGAGCATTCTAAAATAAACCAAAAATTAGACCCCAGGTGACAGCAAAGGCACTTCATCTTTAGGTTTTAGCTCTAAGAACTTATTGGAAAGATATTTTAATGTAGTTACAAAAATAAAAAAAATAAAACTACACAGTAATTCATTTACATAGAAAATATGGTACTTAAAAAAAATACCACCAAAATAAAAAATAAAAACTCCATAAATGGATAGACAAAACTTTATCGAAGACAGTGATATAACATTTATAATAGTGATCAACCGATGTATCGATTTACTGATATTTTCCCGATATTTAAGCATTTTTGCATAATCGGGAATCGGTTTTGTAATATCGGATTCGCTGATAAACGGCGCCATCTTGTGGTCGTTTTGAGAATTCTGCCATTGCAGCACGCGTCTGAGGAGATTAGTCAACAATAACTCTGTGCAAGGGTAAAGTAAATGTTCTACTTAATTATTCAACTTTATTTAGCATAATGGACATGCAGAAATGAGATTTGAGACACGAATGCCTGATATAGTTTATTTATGCAGCTTGGTTCTAAAAAATTGAGACGAACTCATGGAGTCACGTACAGATGCAATCCGCCTAATCCGTCATGCCCTGCCCCAATAAAGATGTAACTTTACATGAATTAAATAAAACAGACGTGAATGAGTGCATGTTGAAAACAAAAGTGCTGATTTTAATTCTCTATCTGTTGTATTTGCTCACCATTAGTCTTGAAAAAAGTTCGTTCATATTGCTGAGCACTCACTGATGATCAGGAATGCCCAGGCCACTGAATTAAACTTTTGACAAGATTATCTTGTTTAAACACCCTAGATTATATTATCATTTACTATAGCAATTATTTCGCTAACACACATCTAAATATACCGCTTTGTGGAAATTAATTATTCATTATCTGCACGCGCGCAATCGCGTTTGAATAGCCTGATCTGTTATAGTTCTGTGTAAATGCATAGATAAACAGCACTTTGTCAGAAAGCATTTTATGGTCTAGCTTTCTGATCATGAAGCGATCAGGAACCTATAAATGGCTCGTGAGCCACACCTGGCTCTTTGGGAAAAAAATCATGTGGCTCGCGAGGTCTCTCACCCTTTACCAACATCAATACAGATCGGCTCTCTGCAGAAAAATCTGCCAGTTACAATTCCCTTGTAGCACAGTCTACCGAAGTTAAACGTTTATGATAATTCAATTCTTAGCAACCGACAAAAGTGTGTATTCAGTGCTGGTCGCGCTCGCAAGTGTTACGAGTCAGACAGAGAAATCAACTCGTCTCTGTGATAACCTACAGCTCCTGCACTGGGGTTCAGCAGCTGCACTTTGTTTAAGGTAGGCCTAAGGCGAAAAGCAGCAAAAATGTGAAAGAAGGACTTTAATACTTTCACTTTTGCCGCGGATACCCTTTATGACATGATAAATGTGTCGTATTTTTAATAATCCACGCAGATTTCAGTTGACGATTCTGTTTTAAGTTATTAATAACAAAAATTGAAGGAATGAAAAAGAGCAGGATGTGCTTTATGATGAAAAGAAATATTAAAAGCGCGATAAGTCACGAAAGAGAACGGAATTACTGGCAGGATGCTGTGCGCTAGATAGGGCGAACTATCTAGATAGGGCGAACTAGTTCGCTATAGGGCGAACTATCCAACACGGAAAAACAGAGTAACGTTAGGCCTTTGTCTTCAGTTGCGCACCAAAACGGCCAAATAAATACAGAAATATATCAAAATGCCAAGTCGAGTAGGCCTATTCACATAAACACTGTAACTACTGCGTTCTCTCTCACTCTAACTCACTCTCTCTCACTTACGCAGACAGAAAGGATTTATGCTCATCAGTTGCTAACTCAAACTCACAGTGAAAGCCCTTCACAATTAATATTGAAACTTTGCTAAATAGTTGTTTGATTTTAGCCTAATACTGTTGAAATTTTATTGAAAAAAGCATGTCTTTAATAATAGTATTATATGATTATTTTCCTGTGGCTCTTTTGGAAAAATGCATTAACCAAAAATGAAAAAATGTCTCTTTGGTCAAAAAAGATTCCCGACCCCTGATATGACTCATCTGTCAATTATTTTGTCCATATGAAAACATTAGACTTTTAACATTTATTTTGCCTATTGTCAACATTGTTGCTGCTGATGCTTATAAATTATATGTATAATTTAGAAATAAATTATATAATGTAATAATATAAATGTTTTTATTGTAATTTGAAGATTTAATTTAACATGAAAGAGGGAGTGATTGTTATAAATAAAATGGTTTGTTCAATTCATTTGTGTTGTAATAATTGTGTATAGAAGTAGTAAACAGTAAATACAAATCGGTTCTGCATATCGGTTATCGGGAACATAAACATGCAAATAATCGGTATCGGTTATAAAAAATCAATATCGGTTCGATCACTAATTTATAATAAATAGAAATTAGGATCACACCTGAGTCCTCTGTGCCCACATTTGTCCACAATTACAGGATTAAGGGCTATAAAGTGAATACGGTTTAAGGGCTAACCCATTGAAGTCTCTAACAATCAATTATTTGTAACTATATGCGTTAAAAACAATGTCATACATGTAGACAACTTCAGGATAATGTGTCCAGTCCATATACACAAATATGAGCAGTAACAAATATTAAAATACAGGGCTCTGAAATTAACTTTTTTACTTCAAAAAGTTAGGAGCACCAGCAAAAGTTAGGAGCACCAGCAAAAATGGCAGAGTCTTCTAAATTTACTGTCCTACCGTCTTTGAAATGAAACGTACATGCGTTTAGATGTAATTTTATATATAGTTATGTTTATTTAATATAATTTTAAAAGAAGCATAAAGACAACGAGGGGTGTCTGTTTTATCTGTTTTTGTGTCTATCGTTTCTTTAGAATAACCATGGAGTATAAAATATTGCCAACTATCTTTCCTCAGTCAATACAACTGCATACTTTGGAACATATTAGCAGTGCAAAAACCGCTGCGACTATTGTTACAAAACAAAGGCAATGGTTCTGTAAAGACTCCACCTATGCTTTCAAAATAAAAGCTTTGTAAAGATTTCAAATGGTGCAGGAAAATAAAAAAAGGATGTCTCCGTAAATCTGTAGTGCTTAAATTACTTCCCCTTACCTCACTTCCTCCTCTAACCGCATGAGACGGTCTTTCAGTGTGTGGATCTGGGTGTCTCTCTGCCGTACGGTCTCAATCAGGTAGCTGTGTGGCTGCTGGGCCTGCTGAAGAAGCTGGTTGGCTGCATCCAACTGAAAGAAAGTAAAAACAAATTATTCATATATATATATATAATAATATTTCACATAATTTCTTATAGTGATGTATGATCGTAGCTAACTGGTCATCGGCTAAATATTCCATAAATATTGTAGACCAATACTAGACATTTAATTTAGTGGCATCTACTTTCTGAAATTTTCCCATTATTGTAATCATTATGATCACAACTTGTAATAATTGCTTTAACAAACTCATTGTTTTTGCCTATAATTCAAATCACATGCATCTATCTGTCTCACACTATATCTCTGTGTCTGATTCAAAGTGGGCAGAATGCTAGATCTAATGAGATTTAACTACCAAAAATAACGAATTTTTATCCTTGCAGTCAAATATTGCACTGCAAACATTAGTAACCACTTTTTAATGGCAAATGACCATGGTATAAGCAGGATAACCCATACCTAGTTGTGCATTAAAATATTTGAATGCACTCGGTTTCGCGTCGGTGGTTCTTTGCCTCTACATTTTACATTAAAACAGTTTAAATAAAATATATATCCAGACACATATATATTATATTTACTCCCAACCCCAAACCCGTCACTGTATGTGTACATGTGTGTCTATGCATTCTTGTAAAAAGAGTGAAATGCAGCACCTCTTCAGAGATCTGGCTGCTGTGCGCCGTATGTGTTTCCAGGTCTCTCCGAAGCAGCGTATTCTGTTTCTCCAGCTGCAGAACCCTACGTGCCAAGTGAACACTACACACACACACACAAACACATTCAGAAACCTATGATTAGAGTCACGCAGACATAAAAACAGTCAGTAAACACAAAGATGAGCTTCTGGTTTTCAAAGATGGGTGACCTCCTCAGACTTCACCTTTGCTTTAGTCTTCTCTTAGCAGTTGTTGGAATGTTTGCACCATAACCATATGAAAACAGCACCCTCTCTGCCTCCTCTTCATTTTCAACTAAAAAAGAGGAAAAAAGTATGTTTAAGAACAAGTGTGTCTAGACCACCCAACTTACAGGACTATAAACAGCTTTCTATCTTTTCTTACAGTACATACTGTGTTGGAAAGTTTATGTAGACATGAAAAACAGTGAAGTAGTGTTTAAAGAGATAAAGATGAGAGTGATGTATAGACTCAAGAGCCAGTTTATATAACCAATTGAGCAAGAACATAAAGGTCAATAACAAACAAGATCTTGTACCAAGTTCCTATAAATTAACTCTCTGTAATCAATATTGGTTTATTTTGGTTTTGAAAAACTTTTACACCATTTTCAATTTTTGTTTTTAATGAATGACTTTAAAAATGTCACGTGCTGTAACCATCAGGCAATAAAAGAAATGTTTCCTAACAGATTTAATAGAAGTGAATGTCCTAATTTTTAAGGGTAATAAGTTGTGTGTATTTAGACATAAAAAGTTCAAATTAAATGATATTTTAAGAGACTTATTGACTAAGAATAAACACCTGAAAAGGATCTGTCTATATCGTTTCTTGCTTTGTCTGCATGTTGGTTGAACCACAATAGGTTTACATTTAAGTTTAGATTTAAAAAGAAATGTTAAAGGAGTCATAACCTGTCATTTTCACTTTTCCACGAGAATCAATGTATGTTATGATTGCCTAAAGATTAAACATTGGCCGGGAAGCCGATATTCAAAAGTGAAGCGTTTGTTTACCCCAGGGTTCGTAAGACAGCCACGTGCACGCGCACTCAAATACGAGATTTTAATTTCTCCCTCGACTCTGACGTCAAGACGGGGCAGGATATACCAAGATGAACTTCAGTGTGCAACCTTGCTGATGTTCTAGTCTTATCTTATCTTTGGTCTTCAGTATAAATGACTGAATCGGTCTCCTTGCTTACTCTCTGCAGCCTGCATGGTAACATCGTCCAACTCCTTTTCCAATCGCTCGTATGTCTCCAGTCGTGCTTGCCTTTCAGAATTCTGAGCTTGCAGTTCTGTGATGCGTCTGTCTGATGATGTCTGAAGGCCGTAAAACTCTTTTGTTAGAACCTGCATACACAGATCAAGAGAAGGACAAAGATATAACGACAGAACTTGAGTAACAAGGGTGGTGTCATATCATGTTTAAATAGGCTTTATGATGCTGACAAATATGTGCAATATGGGGTTCAATCATTGCCAGGTCTCTGAATGAGTTGAGAGTCCGTGTGGAGCTCATTACAATATTATATTGGAACAATCAAATCATGGGTAATAATGAAAGAATACTGTAATATTTATAAAGTGATCACCCAAAAAAAAAAAGAAAATTCTAGTGGTGCGCAATATATCGGCCGATATGGTCAATGTTTTACACATCGATATCGTTCCGATGTCAAAATAGGGCCGACGTGAACAGGCCGATAATCATTCCTGTGTATTTGACGTGCGTGTAGATGTGAGTGTGGGGGCGGGGATGTTTGTTTTTGCACGAGCACATATATTATGAGCGCTAGTCCTGTCAGTTTGAACATCAAGTTTGAACGAGTCGTTTGCTGAGCCTGGTGTCAATAAAAGCTTTTATTGGATTAACAAGGATGTTTTCGGTTCTGAAAATTACAGGATATTCTTATAATATGATGACCTCTTAGATGTCAAGAGCTCAAAGAAAATTTGATTTCTCAGTTCATCACCCCTTCAATGAATTGAGCTGACTGAATATCTTTGAGAATACACAATGGTAAAAAGTCATAAGACCGAAGTTACTACCACTGGTTGTTCATTGCGCTAAAATAACGCTGCCTTATCTTCTCTAAAAAGTTTTCCACGCAGTCAGAAGACAAACCACACTTTCAATAAACAACAAATAAATCTATCTAGTGATGAAATGTTTTCTGTGTTGAGACAAATCTTGTGCGATGTCCTGAAACCGCCTGGATAATCACACAACGTGTGCCGTGGTCCGTTAATGACACTTCCGATTCGCAAACTAATGACTCCTTTGAACCGATTAACTTTAATGAATGGTTAAAACAACTGATCTGTCCTACACTCAAGAGACATAAATCGGAAACACTTTACAATAAGGTTCCATTTAGTAAAGTCTACTTAACTACATTAGTTAACATTTTATTAATGTCCAGACAGGAGCCATCTTAGAAAAAAAGTCTTGATAAGTCAAACCACGAACGACGTGCTGAGTGAGCTGAACTGTATGAAGTTCAGTGAACTTCTGAACTGAATGAACGGCGTTTGGGATCGACTTATCGAGACTATATTCTAAGATGGCTCCTGTCTGTATACATGAAGTGAACTGTCTTTATAACGCATCTTCTTATTAAACGGTCTGTACACTTACAAAGTTCTCAATGCTTCGTTTTGCATGTATGGACCCTCATTATGTCACTGTGTTAGTGTGGGGCTATTTTGAGCCTTGTTAGTGGTATAAACTAGCGATTTCTTTTTACTTAGTCAATGCCCCCATTACTAGCATTATACGCTAAACAGTTTTTAGAGATAAAAATCTTTACATTCGATTTACATGAAAACAAATCTCGGAGAACGATTGACCAGGTACCGATGTTTTATTAGATGTTTTATTAGCTTTCTCCTTTAAGCGTGTGTTCACTTATGCTAAGCACTGTCTCTCTCTAGTCAGAGCCAATGGCCTCGTAGGTCTCCCTTTGACATGTATGGTTGCGCTTCGGGCGACCAGAGTTCAAGTCCCGGATGTTAAAGTGTTAAAGTATTCCTTTAAGGAATTAACAGCTTGAACTACTGAGCAATTGACAGGTTTTAACTTGCAGTGATGCTAAAAGAAATCACTTTTTGAGGTTTCATGTGCATGGCATCTGGGCCATACAGATTTAACCAAAATGAAACATTTATGTATTTTATAGAGCCTTGCCTCCAGTTTTTTCTGGTGTTTCTCACACTCAATTTGACAAAGGCTGAGGTTCCTGGCGGTCTCCTCCTGGACCATCTGGGAATGCTCCAACTCAAACTTTTTCAGCTTCACCTGGTTAAGCAGTTCTGCCACCCTGCTGTCTGAACCCAGCTGCAACTGCCTGAACCTGGACACAAGCAAAACAGAAGATATAAGTGCATCTGCATTCACTAACCATCAGTGAAAACAGACAGAGCAATCATTCTGCAAAATTATCCCATGCAAAGTTATTTTGGAATCAACAAGACACATACTAAAAAAAAGTTCAGTAAGATTTTAGAATGAAGTCTCGTATGCTCACTAAGGCAGCATTCATTTGATAAAAAACAAACTAA
Source organism: Hybognathus amarus (assembly GCA_030378365.1). Taxonomy (NCBI): domain Eukaryota; kingdom Metazoa; phylum Chordata; class Actinopteri; order Cypriniformes; family Leuciscidae; genus Hybognathus; species Hybognathus amarus. The sequence continues at coordinate 29,379 of JAQIUQ010004127.1, forward strand.
AAACAGAAATGTTGTGAAAAAAAAATCAATTAATAAGGACTACTCTATTTTAATATGCTTTAAAATGTAATTTATTCTTGTTATGGCAAAGCTGAATTTTCAGGTTTACTCCAGTCTCCAGCCACATAATCCTTCAAAAATCATTCTAATATGCTGATTTGCATTTTCTTCAGGATTCTCTGATTAATAGAACTTCAAATAGTCTTTACTGTCACTCAAATTGTGATTGAAACAAAATGGGAGGGAAAAAGCAATTGCGAAATTAAATGTGATGCCTTAGATGCGATCGCCTCTGACATGCTAAGTGTGTATTTCCTAGGGCAAAAAGTCACTGAAATCTTATGCCTCGTTTCCACTGAGGAGTACGAGTACGGTACAGTGCGGAGTCGGATTGGGTCCACCATGATCAGGCTTGCGTTTCCACCGCCAACAGTACCCTTACTTGATAGGCGTGGTGTTTGCTGGAAAGAAGCGATCAACGTCATTTTAGCGCGAAGAAAGCGACATAGTAAACAACAATGGATGACAGACAGCACAGCAGATCTTGTTCTCCACCAGCTTGGGCCCGCAATCGCTGCTCGCAGCTATATTTATATTTATCATATTATTATTATTATCATAATAATAACAACAATCCACCATATTTCGTTTCGACATCCTGCTGCATTAGTCCCAGATATGTGATCATGAACAATCTGTTCATTGCGTATGTCACGTGATAAATGAATGTAAGACTCGGAAGGTAAAGTGATTATTTATGTTCCCTGTAAATCATTTTTTACTGCATTATGATTTCTTAATTCAGAATATGATCAACATTGCGTTGGTGGATGTGATCGGGGAATTTGGCTGTTAAAATTATAACATTTAAAGCCACTTAAATAAACGAAATGACTCAGAGAGTCAGTAAAATTAACTTCCATATTAACCAGTCATGACTCGCACGAGAGCAGGGCTCGGGCTCGCGGCGTTGCGCGATCAGTCATGACTCGTGAGAGCAGGGCACGCCGACGCTTCGGGCGGCTGCAGCTCAGCAAATCATATAAAAAACCTAGTTTGTGAATTGTTCATTCCCGGTTGGCACACATTTTGCAGCCCTTACAAAAGCACCGCTCCCTGTTTACAGTGGAAGTTCGATCATAGATTTGAGTTCGATGCATAATGTCTGTGGTTCGATGCGGATGTGTCGGCGCGTGACATACGTCATAAATAAACTTATCTGATTGGCTTACGGGTAACCAATAATTTTAAACTTCAGAGAAGCGCCCCCTAGCGAGAGAGAAACACTTCTCTATTATGCCATTCCAGACTCTGTCTACGAAGCAAAGTGAAGTAGCAGAGTCTGGTATTACCAGGCTAAATAAACACAGACATTTCCTTAAAATGTAAATGACAGCACATCAATACAATAAAATACAGACCCAAATGGACAACTTAGAGAGGGTTTTGATATTTTGATAATAACTTTATTTTTTCATGGCAAGGTTGACATCTCCATGGAATCGCCCAAGCCGCCTGCACATAAAGATCCATTTAGCCTATATTATAAAGCTCGTTTTGAGGAGAATTGGGTTGTAGCTCGTTGTCTAGGACAGGTTAATTGTGATTGTTAATAGATGTCATTTGCGTTTGACAAGGTTTAGCTCAAGAATATTTGATCCGGGAACTTTGAATAGCCTAATTGAATATATTACCAACTTCACTGAACTCCTTGAGTTAAGCACTGCTTTATATTCAACACAAATAACTTTGCGAGGGAATGCAAAACTTTTGCGATGGGAAACGCAAAAGATAAAAAAAAAAAAAAAAAAAAGGTTTTCCACCACCACATCCCTAGTTTCAGGGGCTCCGTTATTAACAGTTAACATGTTATAATTTATCTTAAAATGTTACTGTGATGGCAAAGCTGAAATTTCAGAATCATTACTCCAGTCTTCAGTGTCACATGATCATTAAAAAAATCATTCTAAAATGCTGATTTGATACTCAAGAAACATTTTATATTATTATCAACATTAAAAATGGTTTAAAAAGTTTAAAATAACAGCATTTGTTAGGAATAGAAATGTGTGTAACATCAGAAATGTCTTTTCAGTCATGTTTTTTCAATATAATCTATATATTGATCGTATTTTATATATTTCTAATATATAAAAATCGTATTGACTCAAAACTTTTGCACAGTACTTTGACATCACATTGGGACATGTCAAGTATTAATAT
>JAQIUQ010004128.1:0-57500 GCA_030378365.1 Hybognathus amarus
AGTTATGTATTGCTGATCTGAGTGCAAAATGGAGGCTCTAGACCCTTCCAGAGCTGAGAATATTTAGATATTTATAATGGCATACAGAGCTGAGATATTGAGATATTTACAATGGCATAAATGCTACGTGAAATCTCAATATCTCAGCTCTGGAAGGGTCTAGAGCTTCCATTTTGCACTCAGATCTAAGTCACATGGCCCTCTATCAGAATCCAGAGTTTCAAGAAAATCAAAATTTCCACCTCAAAAAAAAAACGACAGTGGTACCCCTTACGTTTTTTTTTCGGGTCAAAATTTTGATTTTCTTGAAACTCTGGATTCTGATAGAGGGCCATGGGACTTAGATCTGAGTGCAAAAATGGAGGCTCTAGACCCTTCCAGAGCTGAGATATTTAGATATTTATAATGGCATACAGAGCTGAGATATTGAGATATTTACAATGGCATAAATGCTACGTGAAATCTCAATATCTCAGCTCTGGAAGGGTCTAGAGCCTCCATTTTTGCACTCAGATCTAAGTCCACATGGCCCTCTATCAGAATCCAGAGTTTCAAGAAAATCAAAATTTCTGACCCGAAAAAAAACGACAGTGGTACCCCTTACGTTTTTTTTTCGGGTCAAAATTTTGATTTTCTTGAAACTCTGGATTCTAATAGAGGGCCATGTGACTTAGATCTGAGTGCAAAAATGGAGGCTCTAGACCCTTCCAGAGCTGAGATATTGAGATTTCACGTAGCATTTATGCCATTGAAATATCTCAATATCTCAGCTCTGTATGCCATTATAAATATCTCAATATCTCAGCTCTGGAAGGGTCTAGAGCCTCCATTTTTGCACTCAGATCTAAGTCCCATGGCCCTCTATCAGAATCCAGAGTTTCAAGAAAATCAAAATTTTGACCCGAAAAAAAACGACAGTGGTACCCCTTACGTTTTTTTTTCGGGTCAAAATTTTGATTTTCTTGAAACTCTGGATTCTGATAGAGGGCCATGGGACTTAGATCTGAGTGCAAAAATGGAGGCTCTAGACCCTTCCAGAGCTGAGATATTTAGATATTTATAATGGCATACAGAGCTGAGATATTGAGATATCTACAATGGCATAAATGCTACGTGAAATCTCAATATCTCAGCTCTGGAAGGGTCTAGAGCCTCCATTTTTGCACTCAGATCTAAGTCCCATGGCCCTCTATCAGAATCCAGAGTTTCAAGAAAATCAAAATTTCCACCTCAAAAAAAAAACGACAGTGGTACCCCTTACGTTTTTTTTTTGGGTCAAAATTTTGATTTTCTTGAAACTCTGGATTCTGATAGAGGGCCATGTGACTTAGATCTGAGTGCAAAAAATGGAGGCTCAGACCCTTCCAGAGCTGAGATATTGAGATTTCACGTAGCATTTATGCCATTGTAAATATCTCAATATCTCAGCTCTGTATGCCATTATAAATATCTCAATATCTCAGCTCTGGAAGGGTCTAGAGCCTCCATTTTTGCACTCAGATCTAAGTCCCATGGCCCTCTATCAGAATCCAGAGTTTCAAGAAAATCAAAATTTTGACCCGAAAAAAAAAAACGTACAGTGGTACCCCTGTACGTTTTTTTTTGGGTCAAAATTTTGATTTTCTTGAAAACTCTGGATTCTGATAGAGGGCCATGGGACTTAGATCTGAGTGCAAAATGGAGGCTCAGACCCTTCCAGAGCTGAGATATTGAGATATCATGTAGCATATATGCCATTGTAAATATCTCAATATCGTCAGCTCAGTATGCCATTATAAATATCTCAATATCTCAGCTCTGGAAGGGTCTAGAGCCTCCATTTTTGCACTCAGGTCTAAGTCCCATGGCCCTCTATCAGAATCCAGAGTTTCAAGAAACTTTTTTTTTTCGCACAAAAAAAAAACGACAGTGGTACCCCTTATGTTTTTTTTTGTGAGACAAAATAAAAGTTTTCTTGAAACTCTGGATTCCTGATAGAGGGCCATGGGACTTAGACCTGAGTGCAAAAATGGAGGCTCTAGACCCTTCCAGAGCTGAGATATTTAGATATTTATAATGGCTACAATATCTCTAGTATGTCACAATCATATGCTACATAAATATCTCAATATCTCAGCTCTGGAAGGGTCTAGAGCCTCCATTTTTGCACTCAGGTCAAAGTCCCATGGCCCTCTATCAGAATCCAGAGTTTCAAGAAACTTTTTTTTTTGACACAAAAAAAAACGACAGTGGTACCCCTTATGTTTTTTTTTTTGTGCAAAAAAAAAGTTTCTCTGAAACTCTGGATTCTGATAAGAGGGCCATGGGACTTAGACCTGAGTGCAAAATGGAGGCTCAGACCCTTCCAGAGCTGAGATATTGAGATATTTATAATGGCTCAGATATCTCAGATATGTCAAGCAAATATCTCATAAATATCTCAATATCTCAGCTCTGGAAGGGTCTAGAGCCTCCATTTTTGCACTCAGGTCTAAGTCCCATGGCCCTCTATCAGAATCCAGAGTTTCAAGAAACTTTTTTTTTTGCACACAAAAAAAAAAACGACAGCTGGTACCCCTTATGTTTTTTTTTTGTGCGAAAAAAAAAGTTTCTCCAATCTTCTTGAAACTCTGGATTCTGATAGAGGGCCATGGGACTTAGACCTGAGTGCAAAAATGGAGGCTCTAGACCCTTCCAGAGCTGAGATATTGAGATATTTATAACATAGCTGAAATATTCAGTATGTCACAAATATCTCATAAATATCTCAATATCTCAGCTCTGGAAGGGTCTAGAGCCTCCATTTTTGCACTCAGGTCTAAGTCCCATGGCCCTCTATCAGAATCCAGAGTTTCAAGAAACTTTTTTTTTGCACAAAAAAAAAACGACAGTGGTACCCCTTATGTTTTTTTTTTTGTGCGAAAAAAAAGTTTCTTGAAACTCTGGATTCTTGATAGAGGGCCATGGGACTTAGACCTGAGTGCAAAATGGAGGCTCAGACCCTTCCAGAGCTGAGATATTGAGATATTTAGTAATGGCTCAGATATCTCAGTATGTCACAAATATCTCATAAATATCTCAATATCTCAGCTCTGGAAGGGTCTAGAGCCTCCATTTTTGCACTCAGGTCTAAGTCCCATGGCCCTCTATCAGAATCCAGAGTTTCAAGAAACCTTTTTTTTCTGACACAAAAAAATGACAGTGGTACCACTGTATTGTTTTTTTTTTTGTGCGAAAAAAAAAAGTTTCTTAAAACTCTGGATTCTGATAAAGGGCCATGGGACTTAGACCTGAGTGCAAAAATGGAGGCTCTAGACCCTTCCAGAGCTGAGATATTGAGATATTTATGAGATGGCTCGTAGATATCTCAGATATGTCAGCAAATATCTCATAAATATCTCAATATCTCAGCTCTGGAAGGGTCTAGAGCCTCCATTTTTGCACTCAGGTCTAAGTCCCATGGCCCTCTATCAGAATCCAGAGTTTCAAGAAACTTTTTTTTTGCACAAAAAACAAAACATAAGGGGTACCACTGTATGTTTTTTTTTTTTTTTGTGCGAAAAAAAAGTTTCTCTGAAACTCTGGATTCTGATAGAGGGCCATGGGACTTAGACCTGAGTGCAAAAATGGAGGCTCTAGACCATTCCAGAGCTGAGATATTGAGATATTTATAATGGCTACAATATCTCAGTATGTCACAAATATTCTCATAAATATCTCAAATATCTCAGCTCTGGAAGGGTTTAGAGCCTCCATTTTTGCACTCAGGTCTAGGTCCCATGGCCCTCTATCAGAATCCAGAGTTTCAAGAAACTTTTTTTTTCGCACAAAAAAAAAAACGACAGTGGTACCCCTTATGTTTTTGTTTTTTTTTTGTGCGAAAAAAAAAAGTTCTCTTGAAACTCTGGATTCTGATAGAGGGCCATGGGACTTAGACCTGAGTGCAAAAATGGAGGCTCTCAGACCCTTCCAGAGCTGAGATATTTAGATATTTATAATGGCTCAAATATCTCAGTATGTCACAAATATCTCATAAATATCTCAATATCTCAGCTTTGGAAGGGTCTAGAGCCTTCATTTTTGCACTCAGGTCTAAGTCCCATGGCCCTCTATCAGAATCCAGAGTTTCAAGAAACTTTTTTTTGCACAAAAAAAAACATAAGGGGTACCACTGTCGTTTTTTTTTTTTGTGCGAAAAAAAAGTTTCTTGAAACTCTGGATTCTGACAGAGGGCCATGGGACTTAGACCTGAGTGCAAAAATGGAGGCTCTAGAACCTTCCAGAGCTGAGATATTGAGATATTTATGAGATATTTGTGACATACTGAGTATATTCAGCCATTATAAATATCTCAATATCTCAGCTCTGGAAGGGTCTAGAGCCTCCATTTTTGCACTCAGGTCTAAGTCCCATGGCCCTCTATCAGAATCCAGAGTTTCAAGAAACTTTTTTGCTAACAAAAAAAAAAAAAACGACAGTGATCCCTTATGTTTTTTTTTTGTGGGAAAAAAAAAGTTTCTTGAAACTCTTGATTTGCATAGAGGGCCATGAGACTTAGACCTGAGTGCAAAAATGGAGGCTCTAGACCCTTCCAGAGCTGAGATATTGAGATATTTATAATGGCTCAATATCTCAGTATGTCACAAATATCTCATAAATATCTCATAAATATCTCAGCTCTGGAAGAGTCTAGAGCCTCCATTTTTGCACTCAGGTCTAAGTCCCATGGCCCTCTGTCAGAGTCCAGAGTTTCAAGAAACTTTTTTTTTCGCACAAAAAAAAACGACAGTGGTACCCCTTATGTTTTTTTTTTGTGCGAAAAAAAAAGTTTCTTGAAACTCTGGATTCTGATAGAGGGCCATGGGACTTAGACCTGAGTGCAAAAATGGAGGCTCTAGACCCTTCCAGAGCTGAGATATTGAGATATTTATAATGGCTCAATATCTCAGTATGTCACAAATATCTCATAAATATCTCAATATCTCAGCTCTGGAAGGGTCTAGAGCCTCCATTTTTGCACTCAGGTCTAAGTCCCATGGCCCTCTATCAGAATCCAGAGTTTCAAGAAACTTTTTTTTTCGCACAAAAAAAAAAAAACGACAGTGGTACCCCTTATGGTTTTTTTTTTTGTGCAAAAAAAAAAGTTTTTTGAAACTCTGGATTCTGATAGAGGGCCATGGGACTTAGACCTGAGTGCAAAATGGAGGCTCTAGACCCTTCCAGAGCTGAGATATTGAGATATTTATAATGGCTCAATATCTCAGTATGTCACAAATATCTCATAAATATCTCAATATCTCAGCTCTGGAAGGGTCTAGAGCCTCCATTTTTGCACTCAGGTCTAAGTCCCATGGCCCTCTATCAGAATCCAGAGTTTCAAGAAACTTTTTTTTTTTCGCACAAAAAAAAAAAACGACAGTGGTACCCTTTATGTTTTTTTTTTTTGCGAAAAAAAAAAGTTTCTTGAAACTCTGGATTCTGATAGAGGGCCATGGGACTTAGACCTGAGTGCAAAAATGGAGGCTCTAGACCCTTCCAGAGCTGAGATATTGATATATTTATAATGGCTCAATATCTCAGTATGTCACAAATATCTCATAAATATCTCAATATCTCAGCTCTGGAAGGGTCTAGAGCCTCCATTTTTTCACTCAGGTCTAAGTCCCATGGCCCTCTATCAGAATCCAGAGTTTCAAGAAACTTTTTTTCGCACAAAAATAAAAACATAAGGGGTACCACTGTTGTTGTTTTTTTGTGCGAAATAAAAAAAGTTTCTTGAAACTCTGAATGTGACGCTGTCACAACACACACTGGCCTTGCGATGAAGCAAGACGCTCAAGGGCATTTAAGGGGCATGGCAACACGACGCAGTGTCTCGTTCTCTCTCAGGGAACAAGGGTTATAGTCATAACCCGAGACGTTCCTGATCGAGGGAACTCGACACTTCGTCGAGAATTTGACTCTTTGGGGAACGAGTGCCCACTAGGCCACGCACCGAACAGACGCGCCCAGGAGTGAAACTGTACAGTCACTCAGCAGGGGTTGAGCACGTGTGCACCGGACGTACTGGGAAGGTGGAGACTATAGAACCTGATGAAAGTATGTGGGGTAGCCCAGCCAGCTGCCTCACAGATTTCCTGCAGGGGTACTCCCGAAAGAAGGGCCCTCGAGAAAGCCATGCCTCTAGTTGAGTGGGCCCTTAAGGCCAAAGGTGAAGGCAAACCACGTACCTTGTAAGCCTCAGCAATAGCCTGGACAATCCAGTTACTTATCGTCTGCTTGGTTGCCGGGAGTCCTCTCTTAGGTGACCCAAAACATACTAACAACTGGTCCACCCTTCTCCAAGAAGCAGACCTTTCAAGGTATACACTCAAAGCTCTGACGGGGCAGAGCAAGTGAAGTCTCTCGTCTTCCGCCGACACATGAGGTGGAGGATGGAAAGCCTGAAGAACTACAGAACGAGCCGTATTCGAAGGAACTTTAGGCATGTAGCCTGGACTCGTGTGCAAAAAGGCCTTTACTCTGCCAGGGGCGAACTCCAAGCAAGCCGGCGAACTATTGCCAGGTCCCAGGCAGGAACCCTGGACCTGGTTGCCTCATCCTCCAAGTACCACGGAGAAACCGAATGACCAACTGGTGCCTCCCCAGAGGTCCACCATCTAATAGCGCCGCGTACACCTTAAGAGTGGACGGGAGAGACCCGCAGAGAAACGATCTTGGAGAAATTCCAGAACTGAAGCCACCGGGCAGTTCACTGGATCTAACTCATGTTCTCTACACCAAGTGACAAACACATTCCACTTGAGGCCATATAATCTCCTGGTAGAGGGAGCCCTAGAGTTAAGTATGGTGTCGACCACTCCAGCTGATAACCCAGCATTCAGGTACTGAACCCCCTCAGAGGCCAGACCCACAGCTTCCACAGCTCTGGGCGAGGGTGGAAAATTGTGCCCTCTGCCTGAGACAACAGATCCCTCCTCAGAGGAATCTCCCATGGCGGAGCTATGAGGAGTGATATTATGTCCGAGCCCCAGCCGGGGCTGGATGTGAGAGGGAGAACCAAAGTGGACAGTGGGACGTCTCTCGAGACGACAGACTTCCTGGTCCAAACCTCTCCCATATCGACTTCGCCGCCTCCGGGTGAAGTCTCCATTCCCCGGGCCTCAGCTCCTGCCTCGACAGGATGTCTGTTCCCTGATTCTGAACCCCCGGAATATACATTGCTTTTAATGACAGTATCTTCCCCTGGGACCAAATGATAATTTGATGCGCCAGTTTGCACAGAGGGCGCGATCTGAGTCCCCCTTGTCGGATCAGATAGGCTACCACTGATGTATTGTCTGTCCGTATTAAGACGTGGTGACCCTTGATGTCTGGGAGGAAGCTCCTCAAAGCCCTGAATACAGCCATCATCTCTAGGCAATTTATATGCCATGAACGATGATGGTCCTGCCACAGACCCCTGGCAAAGCGGCCGTCCATGACCGCGCCCCAGCCAGTAAGGGAGGCGTCTGTCGAAACGGTTTCCTGGCAACATGACACCCCCAACACTGGCCCTTGGGACAGGAACCAAGGTTTCTTCCATATTTGCAGAGAATGAAGGCACCTGCGCGTTACTCCGATTCATCGAAACGGATTCCCGTTGGGGAGAACCCCTTGGTTTTCAACCACCACTGAAGGGGCCTCATGTGTAAGAGGCCCAAAGGAATAATGTTGGATGCCACTGCCATGAGGCCCAGCATCCTCTGAAAATGTTTCACAGTGATGGCTTGGCCCAGCTTCACCCTGGATACCATCGTCAGTACTGACTTGATACGTGCGGGACACATACGTGCCTGCATTATAATTGAGTTCCACACGACTCCTAAAAACGTTGTGCACTGAGATAGTTCTAGCACACTCTTCTTTATATTAAGTCTCAATCCCAATTTCTGAATATGGCCAAGGATGACATCTCCATGCCGAACTGCCATTTCCAGAGTAGCCAGATGAGCCAGTTGTCGAGATAATTCAGAATGCGAATCCCCTGAAGTCTTAGTGGAGCAAGGACTACATCCACACATTGGCCGAACGGAAGAACCCGAAATTATTAAGCTTCATCCCGAAAGAGATCCTCAGGTATCTCCTGTGACATGGAAGGATGGAGATGTGAAATTAGGCATCTTTTAAATCTATCGTGACAAACCAGTCCTCGGACCTGATCTGACTCACGATTGCAGGAATGGTAAGCATTTTGAACCTGAACCTCCTCAGAGATCGATTCAAAATCCTGAGATCTAAAATCGCCTTAACCCCCAGCCTTTTTTGGAACTATAAAGTACTGGCTGTAAAACCCGGACTCCCTGTCTAGCGGAAGAACACGTTCTATGGCTCCCTTCAACAGCAGAGTCTGTACTTCTTGTTCCATCACCTGAGCCTGCTCTGGAACCACCGTAGTCTGCACCACCCCAGAAAAGTTGGGGGGCAGTGCGCTGAACTGCAGTCTGTACCCAGATTTTACTGTCTGCAGGACCCATGCAGATATGTTGGGCAGAAGACTCCATGCCTCTACAAAATCTACTAAGGTTACCAGCCTCTCGAGACTGGCCTCCGGTGTTTCTCGTGCATCTTTCTCGAATACATGAAGCGGGATACCGGCAGGCTGTAGTCGATATGGTCTTTATGCTTTTTGCTTTATTATAATATTTCCGCTGGAAACTGATGCGGCCCGAAACGCTGCTGAACGGCGGGCAACATACATCTTTTCCTAGAGGGCCACGCTGCGAGAACAACCTCGGTTGTCTTACAGCGGAGGGGACAGCCCTCCGAGGTCCTGCCCCAGTTAGGACCTCTTTCCCGAAGTCCTCCTAGCCTGAATGACGTCCCTCAGGTCGCCCTTCTGGCCGGAGGACTTCGGTTTCTGAGAGTGTTTCCTCTGTTGCCAGGTTCCCGGAAGAGGGGCTCTAGAGGCAACGCTCTCTTCTTGCACCGCTCGGTGCGAGGAGCTGGTCGATGGCTGGGGCTGATCGCTTTGCCCCACCCTACTCGATTTGGCTTTTGATTTACGGGGAGGTACTGCTGGGAACGCCGCAGATTGTTTTTCCACCTCCTGGAATCTGTCGACGACGGAATTAACGGCGTCGCCAAACAGGCCAGAAGGCGAAAGCGGCACATCCAGCAGAAAAGACCTATCCTTTTCTTTAATGCAGGAGAGATTCAGCCACAGATACCTCCTTGTAGCCACCATAGCGCGGCCGATGGCGCGGGCCGTCTCTCTTGTGGCCCGGAGAGACAAGTCTGTGGCTTTCCTCAACTCCAGCACATCCTCAGGAGTCGGCCCCTCCTCTTCATCCAAATCTTTCAGGAGATCGGCCTGGTATGCCTGCAAGATCGCCATAGTATGCAGACATGAACCAGCCCGACCTGCCGCCATGTAAGCCCTCCCAATAAGAGCAGATGTTTCCCTGCAGGGCTTACTAGGCAAAATCGGGGTCTTTAGGGAAGATGCCGACTCAGGCGAAAGATAGCCAGCTAGAGCCTCGTCCACCTTCGGCATCTTCCCATAGCCTACGTCCCGTGCCCCCAAAACGTTACTATAATCGATAACGCTGGGGCTGGAGACGTGCGGTTTATCCCACGATCTCACAACCTCTTTATGGAGATCGGGGAAAAATGGCAGGCCCCGATGTGAGAGGGAGCGCTGAGGCTGTGACCTGTGCTGCAGGAAACGCTCGTCAAGTTTACTAGTAACTTGCATTCCCTGCTCATTTTGTGGCCAGCTGATGTTTAGTCTGGCCACAGTGCGAGTCACAACCTCAACCAGTTCCTCATAGCTTTGGCTTTGGACCGGCGCGCTGAACTCACGGTCGTCCGCATCAATGCTGAGCACATCCACTTCCTCAGAAGCAGATAGCTCAAGCATTGGGACCTGATCGTGGGCAGGAGAAACCGCAGCGCGGGCACCACCTACACCACTATCAGAGGCTGCGGGACCAGCAGATGGAGAGCGAGAAGATGCCTCAACAACCTCGCTCTCCTCTGCGAAGTCCCGCTGCGAACCCCAAGATCTCAGCCGCCGCATCGCCTCGATGAATGCGGGACCAGAACCCTGGGGAACACGAGCCTGACCGTGCTCATCAAAGCACGCCAGCCGGGAGCGCAGCACTCTGTTCGGGAGCGCAGCACTAAAGTAAGTGTAGCATAACGTTAAGTATCTGAGGACATGTGGACAAAAGTGGGTAGTAATGCTAATGATTTTTCAAGTGGTTAATAACCTTTACAGTCTCTATGCTTCTAACTTTCTATCTTCAAACGGAACTCTATCCATTTCAGCAGAACAGACATTCCCATCTTACCCATCATGGATAGAAGCTTGAAGTCACTATGATGGTTAACTATGTGCCAAAAGGAAGATCTAAGCCTAAGAAAGAAAACACGTCCAGGTAAGTTGTACTGACCTTCCTATGCAATTTTTCAATGTTCTGTATGTGTGTGTGTGTATTTACTTTACCTATACATGAATGATATCTTTATTTTACTATATTCATGTAGGATTGATGGGGCCACATGGAACAGATTTTAAAACCTCTAAAAGAGAAAACAAAACTGGAAGATGAAAGGTAGGTGTTGGACTCACTTGGACTCAAAGGAACTTTCAGGCTGAAAGTATTTTTTAATTATTATTTTATTTTATTTAATTCACAAAACTGCTAAAACTACTACTAGATATGTAACTACTTATTCACATACACATTATACATAAATTTCTGCACATAAGCTCAGCGTTGCTACATGCTATCAGCTGTTTCTGTAACTGACTGAGGTGGCCCCTCGCTGCCTACCTAAAGAACCCACAGCTGCCTGTGTGAGCTCTCACTGACCGGTAACATCACAGAATAAACCTACTGAAAATCAGTTGTTCTTAAAGGTGAATAAACACAAATGACACAAATTAACCAAACCATTAAAAAAACCCACATGAGAATGAAGTGGGGGTATCCACTTTCCCACATAATTGTCGATTCTACAAGGGTACTGTAGGCCTTTATGGAAGCCTTTATTCACAGTCATCCAGAACCAGCTAAAAGAACTCTGAAACTTGCAATAGAAGTATTTTAATGGTTAAAAATAGCAGTTTGAGCTTTCTCTCATTTTATACCTTTTTCCATTCAAAAAGAAACCCAAACTCAGATTTGAGTTCAGGAAGCGCTCCTATCCACATGTTCTTAGGAAATAATTTATCTTTAAGTTGTTGATGTGATCAGAGAATTAGCTCGGATGAACTTGAAACAGAAAACACCATATGCATAATGCGATTTATAACAAAATAATGTGTATTTTGGTTCCCTCTACTTCTACATGTTATTTAAAACTGCCTTATAGCTTTTATCATGGCGCTAATCATTGTAATATGTTTTATCATGTTTCAGAGATGCACCTGGACAATCATCAACAATTGAAAATTTGACGCAGGAACCAGCATCGGCCAATACAGTGAGCCTATGCTACGTGTGACGTACACCCGAAGCACTGCGCTGTTTCAATACGTGAACTCACCTGAGGCCAACAGAGAAGGAAATGAATAGTTGAATAAAGTTGTTATTTTTGTGTGTTTTTGCACTTAGAAAGTATTCTCGTCGCTTGATAAACTTAAGGTTGAGCCATTGTAGTCTCTTGGACTATTTTAACAATGTCTTTAACTTTTCTGGGCAGACAACTTTCGATTCCCTTTGGAGGAGTGATCCAGCTCTCAGATTTAAGCACAAATATTTTAATCCGTGTTCTGAAGATGAACGAAAGTCTTACGGGTTTGGAACAACATGAGGGCGAGTAATTACTGACAGAATTTTCATTTTGGGATGAACTATCCCTTTCAATGTGCTATTGCCAAAGTTGTTTTTATAATGTTACAGTATGTGAGCATGTTCTACTACTTTTCTCAGTTAACTTTTTGAAAATGTTTTAGATCCATGACTCTTGTGAATCACTGTTTTAGATAAAGAAACAATAAATTTTGTTTTCTATACTACAAAGTGTAATAAATGCTCATTACTTTTTTTGATTCATTTACTAACAATTAAGCTTTGAGTGACAGATTCATAAATATTGTGTTCAGACAGGCAGCAGTGTTTCACCACAAAAAAAAACTTTGATAATTTCATAGCTAGTTCTTTTAGTTTCATATACAGTTCTGATGCAGACCCCCAGTTCTCCAGTTTCTGTTTCTGATGTGTTCCATGGCAAAGTCCAAGTACTCCAGCATGTGTGGGTTCCCACAAGGAGTCAATGACAGGCTGGCGTCAGGAAGGACATCCAGTTCAGCCTGTTCCACTTGAAATCTGCAGTCTCTGGAGCCAAACCTATGTTAAATAGAAAACAGAATTGCATTTATTTTCATTTAAGTTAAATCGTTATATTAATACCTTTATCTGTTTATCACCTGTGTGGTAAGTAGTAGAGTATCCAGTATCTCTTAAGGTCAGCAAAATAACTATTTTAAAGTTAACTGCCGGTAAGTAAAAACAAATTAAAGAAATTGATAAAAATGTTTAGTTAATATATTCAAGTATATACACATATGTTTGAATAATAAAATCAAAGATTAACTTAGTAGTAAATAAAATTGTGGTCTGTGAATCTTTTGGTCATTCAATTTTCTTTTCAGGAACAACTACTTTTCCTGATGGGCAGGATTAGATTTACATGTTTTATTGATCTTTATTATGCTCGTTTATCATTACTCGTTCCTGAGAAGAAAACCGAATGACCAAAGATGTAATGACCCTATATGAAGACAACTCACCTTCTCTTTCTAAATATAGACCACCAGGACTCATTACGCTGGTTATTTATAGATGAGCCGTATGTGACGCTCAAGAGCAATAAATCCTCAGTCTCATGTCTGGTGTTTCCGTCTGGTCCGTGTCCTTTAAAAACTCTGAACACCGACCATACGTAAAGCAAACCCCCGTTAAGCTGTGTCATGTGTTTGCCACAAAAAATCCCTCGGTCACAAACCATGTTTGCTCATCATAAACTTAAATCCTATGCTTAATTCACGCCATATATTCCACATTGACAACACAAATCGAGCGCGCTCACCAACAAAACCTATCATTCGCGTCTCACTCGTCACTTCCGGTATGTGGTACATTCCCTTTCCGTAAGGAATCGATCGTTTGTAAATTTGTTTCGGGTCTTGTAAAAGTGTTTTGCGTCTTGTTAATTTGTTTTCTAAAATGTTAATTTGTTTTCTAAAATGTTAATTTGTTTTCTAAAATGTTAATGTGTTTTGTCATTGGTAAAAGTGTTTTGCCCATGTAATTGTGTTTTATGGTAGGGTAAATTTTTTTCCAAAATGTAACTTTGTCTCGAGCTTTGTAAAAGTGTTTTAGTATTTGTAATGTTGCTTTGCACTTCCCGGCCACCGTAGTGATGAGATGATTGACAGGTCAGTTTATGATGATAGGATGCACGCGACAGAGCTGTCCGTTAAAGATGACAAAGTAGTATGTCCCAAAGTCTTTTGCCACACACTCAAAAGTATGTACTTTTTCTTGACAAAAAGAGTACATACTTTTAGGGTGTAGTAGAAGTAAGCGAATTGGGAAGCAGGGATCGGTGAGATTTTTTGTTGTTTTACGAGCACGCAGATTATTTTTTTCACTCATGAGAAATCGCGTGGAAATTCGGTTGTGCTTGTATGTTGTGGCTTGTGTCGTGTACTAGGAAGATAGCTTTCTCCAGTCTGATTTCAATCCCACAATTCACCCCACGACTGTGAAGCTCAAATTCCATTGAAATTAATTTAGAAATTAAACCAGATGAAATTGAACATGAGTAATTATAAACAAAATTAATTATTTGTGTAAAGTGTGATCATTGTCCTTGATTTATAGGATTTTGTTTTGGTATCATGCTCTTTAAACTTTGGGATTTTCTCTGGCTTTCTTTCTTCTTCTTTTTTTGCTTAGTTGCAGTTATTGAAATTGAATGCTGCCTCCAACCTAATCTTCCATGTAGGTAATGAATAAATAAATCTCCTGGGCCGCGATAACTTGATGATTATGCTGGAACGTGTTCTCTTAATAGATCTTTGTTATTACTTGGATTTTGAGAAAACTTAAGTAGTCCAAGAAGTTTATTAAGAGCAAATATCTGCTAAGCGATCAATACACACTAAAAAACACGTGGCTTTCCACGAGATGTGTGTGAGTGGCATATTTTTTACTCATTTGAGTACTCCCTTGTGATTTGACAATGTCAAGGGTGCCATGGGAGAAGGGAAACATTTCCACATCCCATGTCTCTGTAAATAGCAGGTGCCACAAACACAGATGATTAAAGATTGCACTCATAGATAAAGTGTGTATGCTGACTGCTTATTGTCTGCTGTTTAGATATTGCCAGAGGGTAGAAACAGCACTTCTGTGGAAAACCTGGAGTTCACAGAGGCTTTTAAAAATCCACTGTGTGAGTATGTATTTGTTTATGTAGAAAGAATGAAAAAAGGGTCTGTCTCAGACAGTTTCCTAAGTCTTTTAAAGCAGGCTATCTGAAGATTTGCATTCGGTTTCTTAAAAGCCAAATGTGTCCATTTTTAAAATATACTTTTAAGCCTTCAGTTGTCATAAAATAGAGAATGAGATGAAATGTACAGTCATATAGTCCTATGTAACATCTTGTTTTTTTTTTATCCAAAAATTAAGTGTCATGTTCATTTGAAGGGTATTTTTGTTGTTGTTTTTTTTTTCACCAAAAAAAGTGGAAAAACAATTATGCCATTTCTCACTCATGATACTGGAAATGAAAACCTTGGATGGATTCTTTTAAACATCATTGAACTGCCACTCAAAATTATTCTGTGTAACCCAGCAAAACTAAACAGTTACACTTTTACTGTAGGTTGGTATCAGACTGATATGTGAAACCAATCTTCATTAAGTTAGGGTTAAGTAAATTTCAACATGCTCTTGCAATGCAATCTCCTCATGCAATAAGAATCACTGTTATAGAAGCCCCTCATTAATATTTTAACACTGCAGAAAAAGAAACAACAGGATTTTGACTTAAAATACATTAGTTTTGATTTAAAATGGTCATACGTGCCATGAGACTTTTGTCAATGTAATGGCCCTCCGAAATAATTTTCAACATTTCTAGACTGTGACTGATTAAAGGAGTCATAACCTGTCATTTTCACTTTTCCACGAGAATCAATGTATGTTATGATTGCCTAAAGATTAAACATTGGCCGGAAAGCCGATACTCAAAAGTAAAGCGTTTGTTTACCCCAGGGTTTGTAAATCAGCCCACGTGCACGCGCACTCAAATACGAGATTTTAACTTCTCTCGACTCTGACGTCAAGACGGGGCAGGATATACCATATATGGACACCGCACACACATATGCTGCAGGAAGCTCGTGCTGTCCCTCTCCCCTCATATTCAGTCAAGAAAGATGCAGAAATGTAGTGCACACGTGTGTTGCTCTGTGGTTGACTGCCAGAATCAACATTCAAATGTGTTTTCTCTACCAAAAACGGACCACACTACCAGGGACCAGTGGATGAAAATCATTTTTAATGACGCTGTTCCAACTCGTTAACTTAGGTGTGTCTGCGCTAAACATTTATCACAGGAATCCTTTACAACGTTCATTTCAGAGTCGGACAATAATTTCTACAGAGTCGGAGTGCTGTATAGAGATGGAACAGGTAAGTTATAGTTTAGTAGTTTAATTACGGTTATTATAACCTAATTTGCCATCTGCTTGTATGTATCCATTATTTATTAATAGCCTACAAGTCTGCTGTTTCGGACCAGGTCCGAATGATGATCAAACATATACTGATGAGTTTAAAAAAGTTTATTGTACATCACACAAAAGATGAAGCGTCAGTTTTACTTCAGAAAATCACCATTAGAGCTGAGTAAACACAGCTATAAGAAGTGCGTGAACGTGAAACAAGGCAAAAACAACACATGATAGCAAACGTCGATCTCTATAACCACTGTAAGCTGATAAAAAAGTAGACTACATCCCCGTTAATGTAAAAGGTAAACTTATGTGGGTGAAAATAGCAACAAACGTTTTAGCTCGTTACTGATGTTAATGTACTGTATGTCTCAGTCAAAATGATTGTCTTTACCATTCAGAGACATGTTGATGTAAACGTCCTTCCATTGACTCTATATCTTCTGTTTCCAGCTGTAGTTCAGAGTCTGGCTCAAACACATATGGTTGAATTCCACAGGTCGCGGTCTTTTTGTAATGATATGCTGAAGTTCCCGCGGTGTCAAGCCCCCTCCTTCCTGCCACCAATCAACGCGCCCCTTTTGCATTATTAAAATGACCGTCCACGACAGCCAAAATAGCGCATCAGATCTCACGAGGCAATAATGCATTCAGAAATAAGGGTCAGAGGAGCTCTGTGTTTGTTTTTTTCCACTTTTCTTTTTTAGAAGGGCCTGAAAGACTATAATAGAGCGTGGGTATCCAAGGTATTACTGGGTTATGACTCCTTTAAGCTTTCAGCTTGGAGTCCCCCAGTGGACTGCAGGACACAGAGGTGAGACATATTGACTGCTAATCTCTACCTTTTGGGAAGCAGTTTGTTCTGATTGGGTTTACACACACTCTATCATACATATTTGCGAGTCGCACTCTTCAAACCCAGCACAGATGGAAGAGCAGCTGTAATCAGTGACTTGGAAAAGGTGCCTTGTTGATGGGGTTTGATGTTTGCATCCCTTGGTTTCGCCCAACAGAGAAAGAATCCATCGCACATCTCTCACATCTCTCACATCTCTCACATCTCTCACATCTCTCTCTCTCTCTCTCTCTCTCTCTCTCTCTCTCTCTCTCTCTCTCTCTCTCTCTCTCTCTCTCTCTCTTTCTTCAACGTTTCCTTCATCTTTCTGTGGTAGAAAGTCTATTTGCTCACAGGCAGCAACACAATTCAGGTATTTTGTAAGAAGTGGGAAACAATGGAACCTGTGAGAGATTTTAGGGACAATGATATTGTTGACCAATCAAATAGACTGTATTAAATAGCACAAGGCTAATTGAACTCCTTTGCACAGACATACTTGTTAGCAAAACAAATCCGGCCCTTGCTAGGGCAGGGGATCTATCATTAACAGCCAAAGCAGCAGATGTTTGGATGCAACACCTTGACTTGCATATCAAAGAAACTGGCTGATAATTCAAAGAGTTTGTACAGTTTGTTTTGAAGCCAGACAAAATTACACGTTTTGTAAACATTACTTTCTACGGTACAATTCACACAATTAATTTTACCCAATTTTGCAGCATCACTTTATGTCAACTGAAAATCCACATGGATTGAGCGATTGCACCAGTTCTACACTTTTTTTTTACTTTTTAGGCCTTTAATTGATAGCTTGTTCTTCCACTATTGTATTGATTATGTATTATATTCAGGTCTGATATACATGAAAATGTTCACTAAGACTTTATATTCATTAATGTTTTACATTATTGCATGTTTTGATTGTTTAGTCAATGTTCTTGCAAGACCATGACTGTATATTTTTGGAGGTCACCTGCAACAAGACTGATTTGGCAAAAAACAAACAAACAAACAAACAAACAAACAAACAAACAAACAAACAAACAAAAAACAATTGAATCTTAATCCTAAGGATAAGATTTTTTTATTTTTTCCTAGTGTTCTTTTTTTCCATTTTGTCATTGGACCTGGTGTAGTTTCTATTACTGTTTGATTTTATTTAACTTCTAGTTTTGTTTTTTTTCATTTCAAGGCTGATCTGTGAACTTTATTTTTTTCTGTTCATAGGCAAACAGTTAATTTCAACAGTTAATATTCATACTACAGGAAGTCAGTGAGTGTGATATGGTCTCCTTCAAAATTATGAGATCCTCTTTGACAAGTGTCTCTCATCTCAGAGACTAAGATATAAGAGTGTGTGAATGTGTTACGTATTAGAGATATATTGTGGCGGTGTAAGCTCTGCCATGGTTTTTCTCATTTTCCAGCACTGCATTTAGAGCAACTACACACTGTAGGTGTAAAACATATGCACTTGTTGAAGTGCTAGCTTGCTGGGAGTCACATATGTTCCCTCATCACAAGGTCACTCTGCCCCATTATTTGCTAATAGTTTCTGATTTGAGCATTGCTTGACAAACATGTCATGTTTTATGTTTTAATTAATTAAAATTTAAAATAAAGCCCATGTTTACTATCAGTGTTAGTAACAATATAATATATTAGGGCCGGGATTCGATTAAAAAAATTAATCTAATTAATTAGAGGCTTTGTAATTTATTAATCGAAATTAATCGCATTTTAATCGCATAGATATTTGGACTAAGAACAGTGAGAAGATTTTTTTTTTCAAATGGATTTTTAGTAGGCCTATACCATTGCATAATGACTGAATACATAAGCTTAAGCAACAAAATATTGTTTATTTTTGTTTCAACCAAGTCCAACAGACCAGTGCAATTGTATATGTTTTGAGTTGAGGTGAAACTTGAGGGTCGATGTGATATGCGAATTCCTTGTTGCATAGCTTGCACACAACCCTGCTCTTAATGACGCTTCCATACAGCGCTTGACATTAACTTTTTTGCTCACTAGCCAATGTGGCTGGTTTTACAAAATTACTAGCCACACAGCACTTTTACTAGCCACATTTTAAATGGGGCTTTAAACGTACAAAAATTTAATAATTTTATCATTAGCTCTGGTTGTAAAGCTCATTTTTTTAAAACATGTCTATTCTTAGATTCTATAGATTCTTAGGGTGTACTCACACTAGGCACGGTTGCCATGAACCGGGCCTGAGTACGATTGTCCCCCCTTCCCACTCCCCCGCTGGCCTGCACTCACATAGGGTTTCAGCATTCGTGCCGGAGCACACTTACGTCATTATGGAGCGACGGTTTCGGGATAAACAAGAGGAGCGCTCTCTGAACGGAACACAATGAAGTCCATCATTCTGTTTTCTTTGTGGATAATTTTGCGTCGTTTGGTCCACTGCCCTCTCACAGCCTGTTGTTAAACAGATGTGTCGCGAAAGTTTTCACGAAATCGTGCTGCTCGTATGAGGAGGTTTGTACGTCACGCGTCCTGTTGCGTGCTCTTAGCACGGTTAGCGCTCACACTGCATGCGAGCCGCGCCCGAGTCCAACTGAACCGTGCTCTGGCCCACCTCTTCCAGAGCGGGCCAGGGCCGGCCAATCGAGGGTTCGGAGCACTCACACTAGTCAAACGAACCGCGCTTTGGTGGTCAAATGCACTCAGGCACGGTTCAAACTGGCTAGTGTGAGTACACCCTTATTGTATATAATAAAAGTGCTGCATCTTTTTTTACAGGAGTAAATAATACAGAGTAGAACAATTATCTGCATTAGAAACAATGAGCAAATGTGATATGACGTGACATAAGGGGAGCCCTGCTAGTAGTTACACCGTGTACCTTAATCATGAAGATTATTATTTTTTTCTTTATATCGGCCACGCACTCACGAACTGACTGAACACTGTGTTGATGTGTGTGTGTGGCGCGCGACCAGTTGCGTGTGATGATCATTTGACAAAAGTCTGGAATGGATGTCATATTTGGTGCGCGCAGCGGCACTGCAGGAGAGCGAGACGCGCCTATGTTCTGGATGCTCCTGCTATTAAAAAAGATCGCTATATCATCACATTAAGTTGATAATTAAGGGCAGACTAAAACAGCCCTCAGTCCGACGGCCAGCCCGCGAGTTTAATCTCCACGTGTTTAATGTTGTGCAATTCGTTTGTTATGTCAGATGTCTTTTGACAAGACTACAATTTTTCAACATGCCAAAGTGGCTAGTGGGAGTGACTGTGTTACCCGCCACACGTGAAATCCACCCCGCATTTGGCGGGTGTTAATGTCAAACCCTGCATCCGTTTGTTTTTATAACATAATTTCCCATCCACGGGACCAACCAAAGCGGTCTCGTCAGCTTCTTCGTTCGTGTTCACTGTTTGTTGTTTAGTTGTCTGAAGCACTGTAAAAAAAGTCATGAACGCTAGCTGGTGCTCCAGTATAATCAGTCCGCCGAAACTCAGAGAGAAATGTTCCGCGGTGGAAAAATATGTGCGATTAAAATGTGTTAATTTTTTGTGTAATTAATTAATGCGTTAAAGTCTGTAATTAATTAATCTTAATTAACGCGTTAAAGTCCCGGCCCTAGAATATATATATACATTTACCGGCCACTTTATTAGGTACACCTGTCCAACTGCTCGTTAACACTTAATTTCTAAGCAGCCAATCACATGGCGGCAACTCAGTGCATTTAGGCATGTAGACATGGTCAAGACAATCTCCTGCAGTTCAAACCGAGCATCAGTATGGGGAAGAAAGGTGATTTGAGTGACTTTGAACGTGGCATGATTGTTGGTGCCAGAAGGGCTGGTCTGAGTATTTCAGAAACTGCTAATCTACTGGGATTTTCACGCACAACCATCTCTAGGGTTTAACGAATGGTCCGAAAAGAAAAAACATCCAGTGAGCGGCAGTTCTGGGGCGGAAATGCCTTGTTGATGCCAGAGGTCAGAGGAGAATGGCCAGACTGGTTCGAGCTGATAGAAGGGCAACAGTGACTCAAATAACCACCCGTTACAACCAAGGTGGGCAGAAGAGCATCTCTGAACACACAGTACGTCGAACTTTGAGGCAGATGGGCTACAGCAGCAGAAGACAACACCGGGTGCCACTCCTTTCAGCTAAGAACAGGAAACTGAGGCTACAATTTGTACAAGCTCATCGAAATTGGACAATAGAAGATTGGAAAAACGTTGCCTGGTCTGATGAGTCTCGATTTCTGCTGCGACATTCGGATGGTAGGGTCAGAATTTGGCGTCTACAACATGAAAGCATGGATCCATCCTGCCTTGTATCAACGGTTCAGGCTGGTGGTGGTGGTGTCATGGTGTGGGGAATATTTTCTTGGCACTCTTTGGGCCCCTTGGTACCAATTGAGCATCGTTGCAACGCCACAGCCTACCTGAGTATTGTTGCTGACCATGTCCATCCCTTTATGACCACAATGTACCCAACTTCTGATGGCTACTTTCAGCAGGATAATGCGCCATGTCATAAAGCTGGAATCATCTCAGACTGGTAGGGCTGGGTAATCGTAACAAAATTTTCGATACCGGTACCCAGATACGATACCTTGACTTCGATACCGGTTCCTGAACGATACCTTTTTCGATACCAATATTATGTAACCAGTTTTATCAATATAATATTACCTACATTTTTATTTTATTTTTCAGTTGTTGACTTTTTTACACTCATGTATGTAAAAAAGCACCAATGCTAAAGTTTTCTATGGTTCCTAATCATTTAACAACATGTTTTCTTTACTTCAATGAGCTCATTGTTTCTGCCTTATCTTAATGTTTAACAATGAAACTGAATGAAAATTAATTGACATGCATTACACTGTCACCTCTGATAATAACAGATCATCACTCTAAATTGTAATTTAGAAACATGCATTTTCTGTAAAGCTGCTTTGAAACGATATGCATTGTGAAAAATGCTATACAAATAAAAGTGAATTAAATCAAATATAGGCTGCTGGGGGCGGGATATATGCCTCGCACTCAGCACACATGAAGCTTGCCGCAAAGCACTGGCAACAGAAGCCTAATGATTATGGATGTGTCGTGAAACAACAGCAAGGATATATTTTTAATCGTTTATTAATGAACAAGTGTTTAATAAGTCTGCTGGCAGCAAATATGATTATGGCGATGCTGACTCGTCATTCCTGCTGCAGTGAATGTGCGCGCCTAACGTTATATGGATCAGGTAATCAAACTATTTATTTCTAATTGTTTTGTTTAAAAGTAGAATTATTTTGACCGACTATAGACCTATTTCTCTTGTCTATGAGGCAAGTATCCCATATACTGAGTGTCGGTTCATCTGTGACGCGCTCCAGTTTTTGCAGTGGAAGACGGACTTTGTACTCTCAACAAGTGTGTGTGCGCTTATCAGATTTACCGTGTTACTGGTCTTGGCGGCAAATATCCTGTCGAAAATATTGCATCGCGTGCTTCTGGTATCGAGTCTGGCACACAGGTACACTTTGGATCACTTCCACATATTTTCTATCCATCTGGGTTGGGACGCTTACACGCAGCGCACACATACACACTCACGTGCGACGAGCTACGTCTCTGAGCAGCCGCGTAAACTAGTGTTTTCTGCCACAGCCTATGTGCAGCGTGCTTATTGTTTCACTGACGTTGACGAGATTAACCACTTAGGTACCGAAATTTGGTATCGAAAAACAAGACATGTTTCGATACTCGGTAGTATCCGAATCAATTCGGTCGGTACCTAAAAAGTACTGACACTTGGTACCCAGCCCTACAGACTGGTTTCTTGAACATAACAATGAGTTCGCTGTACTCAAATGGCCTCCACAGTCACCAGATCTAAATCCAATAGAGCATCTTTGGGATGTGGTGGAACGGGAGATTCGCATCATGGATGTGCAGCCGACAAATCTGCGGCAACTGTGTGATGCCATCATGTCAATATGGACCAAACTCCCTGAGGAATGCTTCCAGCACCTTGTTGAATCTATGCCAAGAAGAATTGAGGCAGTTCTGAAGGCAAAAGGGGGTGCAACCCGTTACTAGCATGGGGTACCTAATAAAGTGGCCGGAGAATATATATATATATATATATATATATATATATATATATATATATATATATATATATATATATATATATATGGGGGCGGTAGTGTTTCGAGGCCGCGAGGGCCGGTCTGATAGTTATACATTGCAAGTTATTAGCAACACAATCCAGCGGCCTGTACACAATAGTCTCTGCAACGGCGATAGTTTGAAGCGCGTGTCCGTGTGAAGAGAGAAGGGTCTGTGAAGACGGCGCGCAACTGCGTGAGCAGACACTGTATCCATGCAACTGATAGCAGCGAAAAAGAGCGCTCTGCTTGATTTTAAAGAAAACAACAGATTTTAGCGCTAGATCTCTTATTTAATAGCAAACTAAATGAATTATCTGCTAGTTAACTGGAGATGTTTCATTTATTTTTGTATTAAGTGTACAACTTTCCCCCAACTTCATAGATAGCATAAATAATTTGCAAGCTGCTAAAATAAAGGATACAAAACATCAGCAAAATGATCTATCGGCTATATGATTATAGCATCAGAGCATGTGCATGTCAGTGATTTATTTATATTAGGTTATTACAGCATTAAAGAGCACAGACCTATGCAAAGGAGGTGCATGTGAAACGCCTTGTAAGAAATACTTTCCTTTTCAGGAAAAGTATCGAAAAATATCGAAATCGCAATACTTGACTTGGTATTGGTATTGAAACAATAATTTTGGTATTGTGACAACACTAAGAGCTAGATTACGATCTTCATTTTCAGGAACATAATCAAACATAAATTGTATCCATTGTTGAGGAAGTATAGCATCCATGGGAAGACCGAACACAGAAGACCTGACAGCTGCGTGAACAACACACTCGACAAGTCGACGTGCCTCAGAAATCTGCGCATGCCATTTTCTGCATATTCTGAGGGAGGGGTTGATACAAATGTGTGGGTTAGTGACGTACCATAACCCAGCTGTAGTCCCAATCAAGTCATTTTTGTAGGCAATATTACTTCCTGATTTTTAAAAGACGATATCTCTGCTTACACTAAACTTTCAGTGTTGCAACTTTGCAGATACTGTTCATGCACCAACAGCAACATTAAACACTATTTAAAATGAAAAAAGTGAAATCGCAGTCAACCCCCCCCCCCCCTTTAACATTAGTAACAAAGTCACAATTAGTTTAGCAACTATCTCTGGCCAAACTATTTAAAAATAGTGGGTTATTCTGGATACTCCATCTGGTGCTCGTAATGATGACGCAGTGAATAGTGATTCTCTCTGACCAATCAGCAGTCGGCATTGTTTTCACGTGGCATTTTAGTATTGCCTTAGCTCGCTCAGAACCTCGCCGGAGGTGGTACAAAAACAAAGTACCCGAAAGCAGGAACAGGTACAACTTTTACGCAGTGGAAAACCAAACAAAGGCGAGCCGAGCCGAGTCGAGCTGGTACTGTGTAGTGGAAAAGCGCCATTATATAGGAGGCTAACAGGTCTAGCCTTCAGGGCTAGAATTTGTGGCAGTTGATGTGCCAAACAAGATGATGATCTCACCATATCCCTTGGGCAGGACGCCCACCTTAAGACCGCTCCCCAGCCCGAATCAAGAAAAGTACTTGACTTAAAATGAACAGTTCTTTGTTGGCAGGTGAGACGAAACCCAAAAGGAGACCAAACTAGGGGGAGGGGGGGGATGGAGAATAACAATGGAGCAGACAATGAAAAAATCCAAGTATTTCCAACAGGTAAGATCAATACGGGAGTCTGAACAGTCTTTGGTAAACAATGATGAGATCAGAGTGTGTGTGTGTGTGTGTGTGTGTGTGTGTGTGTGTGTGTGTGTGTGTGTGTGTGTGTGTGTGTAGCCAAGCTTAAATGTTGTCCTTGGGGAGTAGGTAAATGATGACTAGATGAGTGGGGGATGCAGGTGAGAGTAAGGCAAACTCACACTACAGAACTATTAGACTACATGAACAGCTGTGGAGCTCACATTACACTACAAGTTTTCTTGTCGTCATCTTGTCTTAATAGTGCTCATACTACACAACACAAGGCCGATAAGGTGCATAAAGTTCGAGATCTTTGGCCAATCGACAACCCTGACCAACAACGGAATTTTTTTTTTTTTTGGGGGGGGGACTTTAGGGAGATCATGCTTGCTATCCAAGTCATGCGGAAAAAGAAAATAGGGCAGAAATACAAAGGTTTAATAACAAGGTTTTGTCTTAGTAGGTGACAGAGCTCTATCTGACATTCCTGGTTTGTACCATGAGCTCTCCTGTCTTTTGTCTAGCCCCTCCCATCTTGTTGTCTGATCACTGGTTAAATTTGTCCCACCTGTTCTGCTCCTTTGTTTGTTACCCTATTTAGCCTCCCTGTGTTTGTAGTCCTGTGCTGGTTCGTTGTCAATGTTTCCTGTTTTCTTGCGTTTCCTGATTTTGCCTGAAGCCTTTCTTGTTTTCCCCCTGGGGTTGTTTTAGTTGAAGTTTGTCTTTATTTTGTATTATTTAATAAATATCCAACATGTTTTTGAATCCTTGTCTCCTTGTTAACCATACGGTTGCAGTCCATGTCTGTTCAGCAAAAACTGATAGTAAAAAATATATAAATCATAATGTTAAGTATAGGCTAGTGCAAACACCACCTAATTACATTTTAAATATATATTTATTGTTAGTTTATTAATATAAAACAATTATTAATTTTGGGCCATTCGTGTACATTAAGGTGCATGATTTCACTAGAGCAGTTCACCATGTTGTTTCATCACTCACACAACAAGATCATGTAACGATAATATCAAACTGGTTTGAAAATATCGCAATGTCTGTGACTGCTCAAGACAGGCTAAGATCACTTTGCTGACATGCTCATATTTGGCAAGCATCTGCAACTTAAGCGATGTATTGGGAGATGGGCTGCCTGGTGTGACCTTGAAACCATTGTCCAAAAAAATAACTGCACTCTAACTACAACCATTTAAGCAAAGTTATGTCACACACTCCACATGTTGCAAACTAAACCAGGGTTTAGGGATTAGCTGGTTAGCATCTGCAGTTAGCTTGTTCAGTAGATGCTGTAACTATGCAAAATGTCACATAGTCTATAATTTACAGCAGAGGTGATTGGCCTAAAATGTTTTCAGCGCTCATGAAAAAATTACAACTGTCTCAGGTAAGTCCTTGAACTAAAAATATTAGTTTATTTATTATTTTTAATAATAAATAAATATTTCATAACTATTTTAATCTAATTGCATTCTAATTTACGCTTTTCATTATTTAAAAGACCTCCACTGTTGTATTATGTTTCAAACAGCTGAGTTATTCAGTTATGTGGCCATTCGTGCAAAATAATATGATGCAGATTTTGTGAATACTTTAATAACAGTGTTCTGACATTACAGTGAAGTATAACAGTTAAAGAATTCAAGGGTTTTGTTGTTAAAATGTCCAAAAGAAAGTCAAAACAGTGCTCAAAGCCATGGCTGTGGTCTATCATTGTGTCAAGGAGTTTAGATTACATTATTTCATCAAAGCTTCCAAGGTTTAAGAGCCCTTCAGATGTCTCTGTTTAAAAAGAGCGACAAGATCTGTTATTAGTGCACAACCTAATCCTTATAGCTTAGAAAGAAGCTGTAAGGAGAGAGAGAGAGATTTTGAGATTTTACAATTACTTTATTAAAACAGTTGTAAAAAAACAACACTCAAATAAAATCACATTAAATCAACACACTCTTGAAAATTTGATTATTCTCTACAACAGAGCAGAGCACATCCTTGTGACACCAAATATTGGCAAATTTTCCAAGATCATTCATCAAACTGTAATAGTTAAAATCTATTCTTATACGTGATTTCAACATTTTGACAAATACAAAAACCGCATCATCATCTGTAGATCCTTCAACCTTCGTCTACTCATATACACTGCCATCTTTGCTCTTCCCAGAATGAAATTAAAGAGCTGACACTGCTCCCTCTTTTTTGGGGAATACCTGTACCCTAAAATAAACATCTGCTTGGAAAACACTATACCAAACACATAAAAAAGATCTTCCAACATAGCTAACAGAGGCACAAGACGACAACAATCCATAAAACAATGAAAAACAGTCTCACGTAGAGTACAAAAAGGACAGTCATGGTTAACATCAGGGTTCAACACAGAGATAAAAGAGTTAACAGCCACAGCTGTATGTAAAACTCTCCATTGCAAGTCAGCAACCTTTTTTAACAATGGTGGTTTGTACAGTGATCTCCATTCAGGTCCAACACCATCTATCAGACCCAAGCGAGCTCTCCATGGAGTGTCAACTCTACAGTTTAATTTATCTTTGTTCAAAATTTTTACAATCAATCTGTATAACAGTTTCTTATCAGCGTTATGAATAGAAACGCAAGGGTTATTGGTTTCTAAAAAAACCCTGTACAGTCCTTAAAGTCTGGGAGAACATTCACCAAAAGAAAAGGATCAACACTATTTTGAACAGAGCAGTCACAATACAAATGCAACAATGTGCACTTTTAAATGAAAAGCAAGGGGAATAGTATTGTCCATGTTTGCACCTGTAAAGTGAATTACGTGTCCCACAGTCACAACGTTGGACGAACAAAAACGTTTGAGTAAACTGGGACCTACGTGGCAGGTTGCACTCAAACGGGTCCCCACAACTGGCTCTTGGAGAAGCCAATACAGTGAACTGTGATGTTCTGTCCTCTCAGTTTTAAACAGATTCCAGACTTTCAGCAGCCCATGGTAAAAACTTGGCAATCCACTGGTGTTGAGCTGCTTTAAATCCATCAGAAACAATGTTCTGTTGAGGCCAAGTCCACCTAGCTGGTTCAGAATAGTGCATGCCAATGGTCTCCACACCAGGTCTGCGGGACCACAGGCTCTGCACAAACTGAAAGCGGAAAGTTGCCCCTCTACTGTTCAGATGAATTAACCCTTGTCCTCCTTCATCTTTCGGCAAAAATAACACACTTTGAGGCGTCCAATGCAGACGATCCCAAAAGAAATCAACAAGAAGTGCCTGAATCTTTGGCAGCAAATCTGGAGGAGGGTCAACACATGCTAGACGATGCCAAAGAGTGGAAGAAATCAGATTGTTAATAACAAGAACTCGACCTCGATAAGACATTTTTGGTAAAATCCACTTCCATCTGACAAAACAACCTTTAGTCCTTTCAAGAACATTATCCCAGTTTTTAAGGACAAAAGTTTCTTCACCCAAAAAAACACCCAAGTACTTTAAACCCCCCTCTGTCTTCCAATTTAAACCCACCGGCAATTGAATTTTTCTTTCCATCACTCCTATCCAGAGAGCTTCACTTTTGCTCCAGTTCACTCTGGCTGAAGAAATTAAGCCAAACTGAACTAGAACATCTGCCAGCATATCAATATCTTGTTGATTATCCACCATGATGACTAAATCATCTGCATATGCAGATAACTTCAAAGGTACATTGCACCCAGGTAAGATCACACCTTGTAAGACAGATCTCAGTCTATGTAATAGGGGTTCAAAAGCCAAAGAGTACAACATGCCAGACAGGGGACAGCCCTGTCTGATTCCCCGCTGGACCTGAAAAGGAGCGCTCAAAACACCATTGATTTTTAACACACTCTGGACATCACAATACAAAGTCTTAATCTTACTAATAAAACCAGAAGTAAAACCAAAAGCACACATTGTTTGCCATAAATGTGTGTGTTCAACACAGTCGAAGGCTTTCTCCTGGTCAATTGAAACAATGCCCATTTTGAGACCAAAAAGCTTAGTAACTTCTAATAAGTCTCGAATGAGAGCGATGTTATCATAAATCAGCCTACCCAGAATGCAGTAAGTCTGATCAGGCAAAACGACTTGTGCCATCACCTTACTAAGTCTACTTGCCAAAACTTTGGAGAGTAACTTATAATCGGTACAAAGAAGGGACACCGGTCTGCGGTCTCTAGTTCTTTATGAGCTGCAGGTCACCTTTCTTTGGCAGCAGGGTAAGAACTGCCCTTCTGCAACTTAGAGATGTCCATTGGCTAAGCTATCCTTCAGCACTGCCAGAAGATCTTCTCCAATTAAAAACCAAAAAAACTTATAAAAATCAACAGGAAGACCATCTATTCCACAAGTTTTCCTACTCTGCATACTCTGCAAAGCTACATGCAGTTCACCCAGGGAAATATCTGCTTCCAGCATTACATTATTATCTTGATTAACCTGGGGAAGACTAGAATAAAAACTCTGAGCCAACATTTGCTCCTCTTGGTGTTCACATTTATACAGATCAGAGTAAAAACTGACAGCATGTTTATGAATAGCGGCATGGTCAGACAACACATGTCCAGAGTCAGACCTCAAACTATGTATAAATCTCTTTTGATAATTTTTCCGCTCGAGGCCAAAAAAAGTGTGATGGAACATCCATTTCTGCCACATTTTTAAACCGGGACCTAATAAGAGCCCCTTGTGCTGACACCCCAAGCATGTTCGCTAACACAGACTTCTTAACCTCAAGAGCATCAACATAACATGGATCTTTAGTGGCTTCGACTAAAAGCTGGAGCTCTTCTATTTCTGACTCCAGAGCTTTCAGGACTTTGGTAACATTATGATTGTATTACTGACATAGCTGTTTAGTTTGAAATTTTCCAAAGTCCCACCATTGTTGCAAAGAGATAAACTAATTTTTTTTGTATTTTGATGGTTTTTCCAAAAAGAAATAAAAATTTCTTTAAAATTATTATCTTCTAGTAAAGCTGTATTAAAATGCCAATAGGCACTACTAGGCTTTACACACTTCAGAAAAAGACAAACCACAATGAGTGAATGATCAGAAAAACCAACAGGGCTAATAAAGCCGTTTTTAACAACATTAGAATAATGTTTAAAACAATAAAAGCGATCAAGTCTGGCCATTGACAATAAATTGTCTTTACAATGTCTCCAGGTGTACTGACTTTGACTCTCATGTAACCCTCTCCACACATCATGCAACTCATGAGTCTCTATCAGTTGGATCAGGCGGGTACGAGAGGCAGGGTGAGGCTCTATATGATTCCTGTCACGTCTACTCTCTGTACAGTTCCAGTCTCTGCCCACAAATAAAAACTCTTTATCATTGCAATGTCTAACAACATCATTTACATTTTCCAAAAAAGTCAATCTTCTTTACCAACAGCTGGAGCATATACAGTGATAAATACAAGTTGTACATTTTCATATATTACTCTCACTTTTAACTAATCAACCTTTAATAATTTCTTCACACTCAACAGCTTGAGGATTAAAACTTTTTGAGAAAAAGAAAAATGGTTTTGTGACTTAAAAAACATCACCCTCCCATTCTCTCTTCCAATCAACTTCGTTATCAAACCTGCTATGTGTCTCTTGTACAAAGATAACGTCCAATTTTTTGAGGGAGCACAGTCTGAAAAATGAAGCTCTTTTTCTTTCATCTCTTGCACCATTCAAATTCAGACTGCCTATTTTTAACTCACCCATAAAAAAGAAAAAAAGAAAACCAAAAGAAAAACAAAGGAAAAACAAAATAGAAACTAAACATATTTGTCATCTTCTAGCTGTCTTTTAGCTTTCAGAACTTTTTTGAAAATTCTTAACCGAATCAACAAAAAGTTGCAGATCAGGAAATGCACATTCAAGTTTAACATTTCTAGCCCCTTTAGTACTCCTAAGAAACTTCTTAATACACAACATAATACTCACATCCACTTCCTTCCAGGGGCAAATCAAAAAATAATCTGTTGAACCAACTTAATTAAATAAAGGAAAGGTTTTCCACGAAATTGAATTACATTATTCCAACAAATTCAAATTAGTTTGAAATAATTTGTTGTAATCTTGTTGAATGAATTTAAATTAATTAAGTCATTCCTACTAGATAAAGTTTTGTCAGGTTAACTACATTTAGTTTTTATCCTGCCTTAATTCACCAACATTATAATTATAGTTATTTTGACTCTATGATCACTTCCAAGACACCATTTTTACATAGTAATATAATATTACTTGTGCAGGACTGCGAAAGATGGGGGTATACTGGTAGTGCTCAAAGACGAGAAATTTGTTCAAAACAACGATGTGAATATTGGCAGAACGACTGGTGTCTTTTATGAAACTAATTAATAAGGGGGAAGCAAGAATTTTGAATCTACAGAAACATAGTGATCTTTGATGGTGTCTGGTTTTCATGTTGCATTGTTGGATTTTTTAGGGAGCAACCAACTACCTGATCAGTGCCCTTACTGAACTAGGGAGCTGATTGAGACACACCCTTTATGTATCTCTGTGTTTCCGTCTGCATAATTAAACTATAGTTTTGACTTTGACTTTCTTCACAATAACTGCTTTTGTATTCGTGTATGAGTGACAGAATTGCTGTTTGTAACGACATACTGTAATGTAAATTATGACTAATGATTATTAATTCGATTCATATTTCATTTAAAATTATACATGATCATTTGAGGTTTGTGGAAAACACTAACCAAAACTAAAACACATGAACAACACTCAGACCTTTGTACTGCAGCCATTGCCCCTTTAAAATCCTATTATTGACACCACAGTTTTATTCAGCTCAGTCACTCATTTGCTCTCCTCTCTTAGATTAAAAAGTAATAAGGGACACAAATGAACTGATTATTTCAGAATCCAGTCGTGTGATCCCTGAAAGGAAAAGCTTCATGGGTAATTAAAAGTCCATCAACATGGCTCATCCTTTAAAAGACCTGAGACAGGGAATACACACTAGAATACAAAGGATCTCGAAAGGTACCAGTCTAATGCAAATCAAATCATAAAGTGTTAATGTTATGCTAACTTTTGGTTTCCCAATATCCCACAGGTTTACTCTTGAGCCATAATTGCCTTTTATGCGGTCTCTCCAGAGCAGCGACTGAGGTGGCAGAAAAGTGGTGTCTGACATGTGTACCTCTTTAAATTCAGTTTTGTTCCATTAATAACATAAGTGCTTATGGGAGGGCTGTGGACACAGAGGCCAATTGTTTAAAAACAAATTTTGGTTGAATGGTGTGGTCGCATGCTAATTAGCCTCCTTTTACCACCAACCACTGTGCAGATGGAAAGGCTGTGTTGCATTAATGTTGTAATTATCTGGTGACAGAAAGGTGTTGTTGTTTTTTTCCCCTTATTGATCCCTTATTGAGGTTTTGTTCATAATTCATAATGGACCACCGGTCACGTTGGTGTCACGGCATACAAAAACTTGGGCCAGCAAAAATATAAGACAAAAAAAAAAAAAAAACAGACAGGCAGGGCATAAACACAATTAGACATCTGTGATGTGTTTATTGTCCTAATGCATTTAGAATAGGACTCAAAATCCCCATCCTCATTATGGTGTGGAGATGGGGTCATAGAGTCAAAGAGACAACACAAGTGCAAATGGGTGGATTGGTTTTGTTTATAAAGATGAAGGAGGGTGTATCGGATTCAGCACAGGCAGAATGCTGATCTGTAAGGTACATATGTAAAACCCACTGCTGACCCAGACTTTTTTTATGAAACACTTTGAAGAGGCCTCAATAGAGACATTCTGTCGGTTTGCAATCTCAAAATAATCAGCTCATAATTAAAGCATTAACATTCTTCTGTTTGAGTGTCTGTGAGTGATGACTATTGCACACGCCACATTCCCGATAAAGGTCCAAATCTCATTCAGTCTCTGTTCGAGTAACACATTTAGCCAATCATAGCTATCTTTCATTAGGTTGTTTTTGCAGTTACCATGGCAATAGGGCACCTGTTGCTGGCAAACTCTCCTTATGAGTTCCATTTTCTTGATGGTTAGAAACATTGAATGAAAAGAAATGTTCGTCTCACACACCGTTTTTACATTTAAGGTACCCATGTTTCGTGTGATTTTATGCAGTTCCTAAATCTGGAATAGGTGGTTTGCAGTCACGTGATTGTGTTTACGCTCGGACTGCAGATGGAGGGCAAGGAGTGAAGAGCGCAATGGACGAGATGGAGGAAAATCTGTACTGTACTACTTTAGACGCTATTACAAGAGAAATATATAAACAGAAAATCGAAACATATGTTGGACGTGATCCTTAAGTTATGAAGAGGACCGATTTTCAACTGAATTGAGAGATTTGCCTCCCATCGAGGCTGTAGATATCAGCAAGCTAAAGCCCTATTCCCTAGGGCTGTGTATTGGCAAGAATCTGGCGATACGATGACGTATCGCGATACATGGGTCACGATTCAAAATATTGCAATATATTGCGATACTGTCCATAAGGCGATATATTGGGATTTTTTTTTAAGTAGGACTATAATTTTAGAAAAAGTAATATTTAAAAAAAAAAGACATGATGTGAATTAAAGTCAAACAAGTTTACTTTAGGTAAACAATTCAGTACTCAGAAAATCAAACTACCAGTTTAGGATTGTGGTTCACAAGTTAATTACAAAAACTTTTTTAGAAGTTGGTCATAAACTTGATAGACTTGGGGTCGCACACCGGACGAGAAGCGCAGGGCAGCAAAACTCCGGAAAACTCCAGGTATTGTATATCAGACGCGCACTTTCTCCTCAGTGTATGGCCAGCAATATTGTTATGTTTAATGACATGAAATGAAGATAATGTCTGTTCTATGTTATGATTGTACTATACAATTAAATACAATCGTTGCTGAGTCTGCAGTCTGAAAACTTTACCTCAGAGCATCCGTTCACTAAATGAATTGAGAATCTCACCTGAAAAATCCAATAACATCAGCAATTGTCATTCAAGCAGCTGATTTCTGTAAATTAATGAAAAACTAAATGTATATTGCAGCATAGGGCGATGCCAGGATACATTAGCAACGCTTCCATTTAAAACTATGTAAATGGCGCTCTGTGGCGCAGCAGGATTTTGAACACGGTCCTGAGCCGTTGCTGGGCGACAGCCGGTGTGTGTACATGGTGTACACTCACAGAGAATAATGTGTTCGAATTTAAAAGATGTGGCGCTGAGCTTCTCGTCTGGTGCGTGACGCCCTTTAGACTCTCCGCCGAAACCGTTTCACTGCTGCTCAAGCGGCGGTCCTGCTCGACGCCATGCGCGGCTACTGCTCGCGGTGTGAATGAACGCACTCATCTGATTATGAGCGCCAAACAAAATACGCTCTGCTCCCGCGCCAAACTTGTAAAGACACAGTTCAAAAATGTCACAGACAATGACAGACACAGACTCTAAAAAATTATATGTAATAGGGAGGCATATAATTCTTTTTCAATAGGAATAGCTTTGAAAGTCAAGCATTTTTAAATAGGAATAGCATTGAAACAATTATTCATGCTTTTATTTCTACACGTCTTGACTATTGCCTATTGACTATTACCTCATTATATGCTGGGTTACCTCTCGCTTCTATTTCACGTCTTCAGATGGTCCAAAACGTGGCTGCCCGCTTGCTCATTAGCAGCCGAAAACGAGATCACTTTAGTCCAATTCTTTGTTCTCTACACTGGCTACCAGTCCAATCTAGAATTGATTTTAAAATGGTATTATTTGTTTATAAATCGCTTAGCAACCAGCCCCCCAAATACCTTTCTGTTTTCTCATACATAGTCTCTACTCATAATCCATTCAGATCACTCAGATCAAGAGACCAACATCTGTTGACTGTCCCACTAATCCCGCTTAAAACGTAGAGGTGATTGTGCATTTGCAGTCAGCCCCAAGCTGTGGAACACTCTACCATTACATATTAAATCAACTTTCACATTAGCTGAATTCAAATCTCTGCTGAAAACACATTTTTTCTCCATTGTGTTCAGTGTACCATAACCTGTATGTTTAAATGAATTGCTTTAATTTAAATGTATTGTCTTTTTTTGTCTTATACTAGTTCCTACTCTACTGTACAGCATTTTGGCCAACCAAGGTTAATTTTAAATGTACTCAATAAATAAAAAAGATTGATTTGATTTGGTCACAAGTGCAATGCTATATAGTAGGTGAGTTACCGAGCAAGTTTACTTTGTTAAAAGGGCACCTATTAGGGAAAATTTACTAATTTTCAAAGGCCGGTTAGCGCCCTCTGGAGGAAGACACCATATCGCATCCTTGCAGGTAATGTGGACAGATCGGCTTGTGTGCATTTGTGAATCAAGACCGCGAAACAACAGCCTCAAAAGTCACGTGATTTCCTGTGCATGAAATTACAGGTACAGATAAAGCTTTTGTGGATTGTGAACAAAGCAATGTGAGTAAGGACAATAATGTTTGATTGCTGTGTGTGTGGATCTGTCGCGTGCATCTGTGGATTGTTTTGTGTGTGTGTGGATCTGTCGCGTGCATTTGGGGATTTGTTTGTGTGTGTGGATCTCATGGTGTGCACTTGTGGATTGATTTGCGTGTGTGGATCTCTAGCATGCATTTGTGGATGGGTGCGACACGCATGCAGATCTCTCAGCGTGCATTTGTGGAAGGTATTGAGACTGATTACTTTCCATATTAATGGTTGCCTGGATCTTTGGATATTGTTATAAGAATGTTTTCACTCAACATTATGAGAACATCATAAGAGCATTCCATGATCACAAGAACGTTCAATGAACATTGCTATAAGAACGTTTTCACTCAACATTATGAGAACATCACAAGAACGTTCCATGAACATTGTGTAACGCTTTTTTTACAGTCCAGTTACCCATGTAAATACTATGTACTTATTTTAGTAACTACAATTACTGGGTAATAACTAGTACTAACCCTGAACCTACCCCTAAACCTACCCCTGTTCCATGTACTTACCTTATATTAGCCAGTACTTTCTAGGTAAGTACACTGCAAGTACACTGTAAGTACTGTACTGTAAAAGGAAGCGGTACCGAACATTGTTATAACATTACAAAGCACGTTGAGAGTGTTTCTCTCAACGTTTCAAGAATGTATTTGAACTCTATATTGAAAATGAGGAGACACGTGCCGATTTGGCGGGGTCTGAGCCGAGTCGGCCATGATGGTTGGAGATGCTATAGGTTACCAGGGGCAACGCCTTTAGAACCCATACACACAACTAAACATTCCAGAGCTCTTAAATTGTCGCACATTTATTGTTTTAGCAGGACAGAGACGGATCTTAAGAATACGAGAAAAAAAAAGGAAGAACATAAAGTAATGCAAAAAAATAAGGTGAAAGAAAAGGGACCTTACATGAACAAACTCACACAAAGTGCAAAACAGCTGTATTTGGAAGAAGCAGCATCAAGATATGTGTTCTTTTGCACTAATAATAGTATTATTATTTTATTATTATTACTTATGTTGTCCATGAAACTTATATTGTCCAAATATATATGTAGCCTATATTTCAGTTCTCAGATAAATATTGTTAAGCCATATCAAGTTGTTTCAAACATTTATTTCAATGAAATAAAAGTAATAAACAGGCACTCAAGACAACACTTTTGCAAATGTTCGTTAAGGTTCACAGCAAACAGCGAAAATCGTATACTGAAAGGCTAAAGCAATCCAAGCAATACCAAGCAAAAAAAAAAAAAAGCTAATAAAGCAGGTCA
Organism: Hybognathus amarus; assembly: GCA_030378365.1. NCBI lineage: Eukaryota > Metazoa > Chordata > Actinopteri > Cypriniformes > Leuciscidae > Hybognathus > Hybognathus amarus. The sequence continues at coordinate 36,206 of JAQIUQ010004128.1, forward strand.
GAGACTCTCCCTGATGCTCTTTCCATTTCGGTAACCTAAAAACTATATTCCATTGTTCCTATGTTTTCCATATACATCGTGTGAGGTACTGGAGTAGTTTTTAAAGCAGCAGTGACTTCCAGGCATGGTAAAACAGTGCAGAATTACGAGAACCTCCTCTGCTACCAAGCTAAAAACACACGTAAACAATACTGTTTTGGCGTGGGAATCCAACCAACATGGCGGAAAGGGGAGGGGCTCTGTACAATGACATCAACTCCTTATTCTCAATACGTTATAAGAACATTCCAAAAACCTTATTGGTAACACTTTACAATACGTGTGCACTAATATGCATTAATTCATGCTTAACTAATGCACAGATAATCATGAGTTAATGTATAACTAATGAAGAACTAAACCATTAATTAATGATTACTGCATCAGCAACTAATAAAGAGTCTATATGATTAATAGATTAAGTAATACATGAATTGCTATTAATTCACTGTGTCATTGTGTATTAATTCCTTAATAACATATTTTATTAACTAATAGTGTAAATTAAAGTGTTAATTACCACAATTAGTCATAGCTATGCACTTAAACTTCCAGTTGTCTGCCTTAATTAATCATTAGCTAATGATTTGCAAAGGTATCATTATGTTATAACTTTACATGTTGGGACACATCATTATTAACTAGTCATTTAGTAATTGTAGTAATTTGCACATGAATTTGCATTAACAATTAATTAATTAATCATGTATTAATGCATATTAGTGTACCTGTCATATTATCTGGAAGTTGAAATACAAGGCTTTGGCTCATTCTGGTAATTAACATATTAATTAACACTATTAGTTAAAAAATGAGTTATTATGGAATTAATCCACAATTACATATTTAATTAATAACAATTAATGTATGAACTAATACATTAACCTTACAGACTCTTAATTAGTTCATAATGTGGTAATCATTAATGAATAGCTTAAATAATCATAAGTAAGACATTAATTCAGTATTATCTGTGCATTAGTTAAGCATGAATTAATGCTTATTAGTGCACACGTATTGTAAAGTGTTACCACATTATTTCAGGAAGTTTGTTTTACATAACTTTTACATAACGTTAGTGAAAGTTATGGGAATGTTCCCTGTTAGCTGGGAATCTGTTTTTGTTTACAAATGATGCTGTACAGTAAAATTACTTTGAGGTCATAACATGGTACTGTGCAAATATCTGCGTAAAAAAAATTTGTATGAAAATGAATACAAATTGTTGCCATTTTACTCCCTCTATTGTTCATTTCAGCTGAATACTGCAGTGAATTACATGAATTGGTGTGTTTTTGTCAAATTTAGGTAGTGGCACTCATTTCCAATGAGCCTAGGTTGGCCACTTTGAAGTTGTCCAATTAAAATGTAAACTAAAACTAGAGCAGTATTATTACCATCAAGGGATATTTCCGCTCAAAGGTAGTGATATATGGTGGTTTTCTTCCTTCCTTTGCTGCAGGAAATGCCCTTAGACTCACTCCTCCACCTGCACCGTTTTTATTAAGCATCTGGACTCCTGCTGTTGCTTTGCAGAATTTTAAACAGCCTACTAAATAAATTGTCAGCCTTGCAAAGGGTAGAAGAAGTAGCTTTTAAATGTTTCATCACGTATTTTGATTGTGGACACAGCCATAGCTGCTGTGTACCCTACATGTTAAGTCTTGGATGTGCCAAGCTCGATTTGTGCAGCCACTCTGAGCAGCACTGAGAACAAGCTCTCTCTGCTGTCTGCAGGAACTGTCCCTGGGGGTACGTGCGTGTGTTAGAGAACAATGGGAATGCTTACTTGAGCATAATGATCTTACAAATATGTCTAAATATTCAGTTTTGTGCACGTGCGACTTGCAGTTCAATTAAAGACATTGAGATTGACATTAAAGGGCAACTCTTTTTTTCTCAACTCTTTTTTTTCAGTTTAGTTTTCGCTTACTTACTTGCTAGCTTCTTATTTGATTTTTCCTGTTTTAATTTTAGTTTTACTATTTTCAGGCTGCCCAAGAAAGTAGCAGGATTTTCATATATGCAGGTGTTTTGTGAAGGGTTCAAGTTTTATAATATTCCACGTAACCTAAATTAAAACAAAACAACTGGATACAAAATTAATTACATAATTACATTCTCTTTTTTATTGAAAATGCAGTTTTCATTATTATTAATAATAATAATAACAATGCTGGAAAACCCACTTTATCGCAAGTCTTACTTTTTTCAGATCTCTCTATCTGCCTATCTCACAAATGCACATAAATACAAATATACACTCACCGGCCACTTTATTAGGTACCCCATGCTAGTAACGGGTTGGACCCCCTTTTGCCTTCAGAACTGCCTCAATTCTTGGTGGCATCGATTCAACAAGGTGCTGGGAGCATTCCTCAGGGAGTTTGGTCCATATTGACATGATGGCATCACACAGTTGCCGCAGAATTGTCGGCTGCACATCCATGATGCGATCTCCCGTTCCACCACATCCCAAAGATGCTCTATTGGATTGAGATCTGGTGACTGTGGAGGCCATTTGAGTACAGCGAACTCATTGTCATGTTCATGAAACCAGTCTGAGATGATTCCAGCTATATGACATGGCGCATTATCCTGCTGAAAGTAGCCATCAGAAGTTGGGTACATTGTGGTCATAAAGGGATGGACATGGTCAGCAACAATACTCAGGTAGGCTGTGGCATTGCAACGATGCTCAATTGGTACCAAGGGGCCCAAAGAGTGCCAAGAAAATATTCCCCACACCATGACACCACCACCACCAGCCTGAACCGTTGATACAAGGCAGGATGGATCCATGCTGTCATGTTGTAGACGCCAATTCTGACCCTACCATCCGAATGTCGCAGCAGAAATCGAGACTCATCAGACCAGGCAATGTTTTTCCAATCTTCTATTGTCCAATTTCGATGAGCTTGTGCAAATTGTAGCCTCAGTTTCCTGTTCTTAGCTGAAAGGAGTGGCACCCGGTGTGGTCTTCTGCTGCTGTAGCCCATCTGCCTCAAAGTTCGACGTACTGTGCGTTCAGAGATGCTCTTCTGCCCACCTTGGTTGTAACGGGTGGTTATTTGAGTCACTGTTGCCCTTCTATCAGCTCGAACCAGTCTGGCCATTCTCCTCTGACCTCTGGCATCAACAAGGCATTTCCGCCCACAGAACTGCCGCTCACTGGATGTTTTTTCTTCGGACCATTCTCTGTAAACCCTAGAGATGGTTGTGCGTGAAAATCCCAGTAGATTAGCAGTTTCTGAAATACTCAGACCAGCCCTTCTGGCACCAACAATCATGCCACGTTCAAAGTCACTCAAATCACCTTTCTTCCCCATACTGATGCTCGGTTTGAACTGCAGGAGATTGTCTTGACCATGTCTACATGCCTAAATGCACTGAGTTGCCGCCATGTGATTGGCTGCTTAGAAATTAAGTGTTAACGAGCAGTTGGACAGGTGTACCTAATAAAGTGGCCAGTGAGTGTATACACATTAATATACTCATTTAGAGCCCGTTCTCATCCTTTAGCGTCACATAAAGCGCTTTATGACAAAACGGCGCTATACTACGCACATGGTACCCTTTATCGTTTATATAACACGCAAACTCAAGGCGTCATAAATCCTTTAGCGTAATATGAGACTACCCTACCCTACCCCACACCTAAACCTAACCATCACAGCGCGTGTTATATAAACGATAAAGGGTACCATGCGCGTCAGTATAACGCCGTTTTGTCATATAACGTTCTATATGACGCTAAAGGATGAGAACGCGTTGTCATTTAATACCATACCACATAGCCGAGACAGATTAATGCAGCATTGCAGGCAATTAGGATGCAAATATATGACAGCAGCATTCTAATACAAGCACATAGGTTGACAGGAACACAGGTGCCATACAGACAGCATCTCTGCAGTCCCACAGGTGATGTGCTTCAGTGAGGCGCATCACAGTAGTGCACTGCAACCACACAGACGAGGAAAAAACTCCTTAACTGAATTGTAATTAATGAGCTTCAGTAGTTGCACATTTAAATGGCTTGACCTCTCCTACACACTTCTGTTATTCTGTTTCTCTCAGGTTTACAGAAGGTTCTCTTTCTACCTCCGTGTCTTGTTTCTATGAATTTAAATGTCTGCTTTTACTCCCACATACTGCAAATGCAGGGCCCTGTTTTTTTTTTCAATCAAGTCTTCCCACATTATATCAACGCTGTCTCTTATGTTCATCAGAGAACTCGACAGCGAGGTCAAAAAGTAGTGTTTTGATAAGTAAAGACTTTTGATAAACTTGTCACAATCCCACACTTCATACTCTTCACTAATTTGAAGGTTAGACCTATAAACATCAGTACTGCAAGTCAGACGTGCACTGGAGCCACAAACATACAGTAAATGGCTCTACTCCATTTAGTTGAAGCAGGCCATAATCATGATTGGTCATGTCAATTCATCGCTGGAAAATTACTGCATGATTTGATGCTAATTAAAGATGGATGAGATTTGCGATTTATTTATGGAAGAAAGAGCAAGGGTGATAAAACATATACGTGAGTAATGTGAGTGCCAAAGATTAAGTCTGTACAAACAGTAAGTGTGTGCATTCATTTACATTTGTGATTTTTGCAGCAACTATATAAAATAAAGGGTGACTGGTCTAAACAGTTGTGCTAATGTGAAGTCTTAATCACTTATCCCCTTATCGTATCCATTTTAGCCAGGATCGAAACAAAACATGCTGACATAGCATGGTGCCATATTGAAGTTAATACTTCTTGTTTTTTTAATTATTCCAAATACTAAAAATTACATACTTTGTCTTCTATAACAAATGTACATTAATAGATAAATATAACTTAGCTATTCTTTGTACAAAATACTATTGTATACCATGATGTATTTTCAAAATATACTTTTTAAGGCATTGTTACAATGATCATTTCCAGCACACAGTTAAAATATACCTAAAATATATTTGTATAAATTGCAAATAAATACCCTTTTTAAAAACTAAACTGAAATTTTCACTTCAAGTGTATTTTTAGAAAATATACTAAAGTACAATTATTTTAAAGTGTGTTATAAGTTGTATTGTGAAAATAGGTAAAAGCATGATGCTAATTTACTTTTAATACATTTTAAGATGGCAAAATTTTTGTTAGTATACTTGCAATGTACTATTTAAAAAGGGAATATATTTCAAATACAATGAAGTTGTATCTGTTATATAAAATAGCATCCTACATAATTTAGAAATGCCTCGGTTACATATAGTAACCCTCGTTCTAGTGAACGTTTTTTGGGTAATTTATTATTATTTTTTTTTTTGCCCAATAAGTAATACCTCCATTTTAAATGAATTTAATAGCAGGAAATTACGCATCATCCAGCATTTTATATCTTTGAGACACTCAAATAGAATTAGGCTTAAAGGTGGAATACCTAAGATTTTTGCATTAAAATATCCCAAAATCACAAGGCCAGTGTTATATATTTAGTTAAGATGATAACTTACAATATTCCAAATGTTTCAAGCAATGTTTAAATCACGAGAAAATTGAGATTTTAACCAAGGAAACGGGGCGTGTGAGCAGGGGTGAGCTGGGAGTCGCCAGTCAATCGCGTCATATCTGCGTTACCTCGGTTTCCGCTCGTTCTACGTGTAGTCCTGGATAAATGCGGAAGTTGTAGTTGTGCGTTTGCGTCTATCAAGCAACAAACGTCAGCTTGTTTCGCGCATTTGTAATGGAATGGTGCACATTCTGGTGCATTATTCTTTTCAATTATTCTCGGAATGTGAACTGTTGGCTGTAAAGGGGGTCGTACACCGGACGAGAAGAGCCGCGCCACGTCTAGGACAAAGTCCAGTATCGCACACCGGACGCGCACTTTCTCGTCAGTATATAGCCAGCAATATTGTTATGTTTAATGACATGAAAGGAAGATAATGTCTGTTCTATGTTATGATTGTTATGTTATGAAGCTCTCCACCATAGCTTCGTCCAGTGACTCGTACAGTAACATCTGTGATAACTAATTTACTTTTAAACCTGACTTTTCTTGCGGCTATTTCAGTTTTGAAAAACAAGCATGTCATTAAACGCAACATTTATAGAAATCGAACTTTACCTCATCAATGACAACTAATTTTCGATTCCTGTCTGACTGATTTATCCACGGTGGAGTTGAAAACAACAGTTCCCATCATTCCGCGTTCCTCCACGCCGTCATTCAAGCAAAGCCGTTGTTGTTGTTTTGAATGTAGCGCCCTCTAGCGACATGCCAATCTTAGGTATTGCACCTTTAAGTTTCTCTGAAACGTAAACCTCTAACAATATTTGAAATGCTGGGCTAGAGATGGTTCTTTTTTAGAAAAAAGACCATCTAGTCAAAAATTTGGGACAATTACCTATAAGACTTTTAAGTTAGGAAAATTTGCTTGGTTACAGCTGCGATGTAGTTGGATAGTGGCGGGACTGTTTACGATGGCAGAATGAACACTAAAACATCACAAAAGATTTGTTCTCAAAAGGAGACAAGGGAAGTGTGATAAGCAATCCTTGATTGACCAACGGGGTTAAATGTGGCGGGACTGTATAAACGACGGCAGGGTAATGCCTAAAACATTGCAGCATTCAGAAGTAATACAAGTATAAAAGGTGCCCTTGTAACTAGCTAGGATTGTGGGCAGACTGATGTGAGTTACTTTAAGGAAAAAAAAAAGACATTAATCTCAGATAAAATCCAAAATATTTCAAAGGAAAGAGAGAAAAAAATAAACTGTTCTGAGTTAACTGAAAAAAAATACTGAAAACCATTAGAGTTAACTTTTCTTTAAGTTCTTATTTTGTTCTGTGAGTGAGGGAGAGAGAGAAAGAGAGAGAAGCAGCCCCTCCCTTCGTAATTGCTCTATACCTTCACACACACACACATACAGTTGGAGAAGTGAAAGAGAGGGAGAGAGAAGCAGGTATAGCCCCCTAGAATTCACACACACACAGCCCTGAGCCCTGCAGCTCTGAGTACATACACAGAAGGATAGGGCTCCAGTTTCTGAACATAGACGCAACCATACGTACATAGCCCCTCCCGTAGAATTCACACACTCATAACAAACATACCTTGTCCTGCTGTTCTGAGTGCACATTGAATACTTTGAAAAATGGCAGAAAGTGTCTGTAATAGCAGAACAATATCTTCTTGGTTCTTGGAAAAGAAGAGCAAGAAACTAACTAAACTTAAAAAAAAAGACTGGACATTAATGCATCTATGGAAGAGCAGTTAAGCTGGTTCAGTCGCAAAAAGACAAGATAAAATCAAAAGCATTTCCAATTTTAGCAGCTAATTGGATTGTGAAACAAGGTGGAATTTGTTGAGATATATGAGGGTTCAGCCCCACTTGTTGAAGTAATAAAGCCTCAAATTGAAGCATACAACAAATTAAACAAAATCATGTCTATCACATGTCCAGATAAAGAAAATACAAACAGTGATGATTCATTTGATCCAGATTGGACAAATATAATAACTGAAGCTGAAAGGAAATATTCATACGCACCAGTGAAATCCGTGACAACTGTAACGCCTCCACCTTACAAACCACTCTATCCAACTTTGCATGAACAAACAAGTTCATCTAACCCTACCTAACACCAGGAGAACTTCAAGCCATTCTCACAGCCTTGCCTCCTCTAAAGAGACAAGATCCAAACACAGTTTTGGCGAGAATTAGACTCTCTGGTTGAAGCACATCAAATGACACTAAGAGATATACACACTATTGTGAAAGCTAAAATCCCAAGAGACCCATGGGAGCGCTTGCCAGCGTCGAAAACAACGACCCAATGGGTAGACTTGTGGGTTGATGGCCAGGGACGACCCCTGGGTCTTTGGCAAACATTAGATGTGTTCCAAAAAGAATTATTACCCCACTAGTATTGGTAGGTTTAGGATTAGATGTGAGGGAGGGGTTAGGATTAGGCAATCACGTACTGACTTCAACGTGGGGGTAATAATTTGGAAGGGGGTCGAAATTCGGCACAACACCGGTATGCAAGAAAACGTAATGATGCCATAGACATCAGTATGTATTTTACAAATTCTAAATGCATTGTTTTTCTAGTACGTATGTAAATGTATGTCTCAAACCTAAAATAAACATTATGTGGCTGAAAACACTGATATACTGTATGACAGCACTCAGGGCCGGTTCTATCCCTTTGGTTGACCTAGGCGAGATTGATGTTAGCGCCCCCCAACATTACGAAAGTGTAGATAAGTGTACAATGTTTTATAATAATAATTTATTCAATAGTGTCCAATCAATTTAACATATTTAATATTGGGTGCATCCAAGTTATTTGACATAGGCCTATTTTAACTTTTTTTTTTAAAGTAACGCAATAGGTACTTTCCCTGGGCATTAGTTACTTTTATAATGATTTAATTCAGTTACTAACTCTGTGAGAATTTGTGAGAAGTAACTAGTAACTGTAACTAATTACTTTTTTTAAGTAACATGCCCAAAACTGATGATGAGTAGGCTATTTATTAAACTAAACAAAAATGCTCTTATAATCACTCCAAAACTTCAACAAGTTGAAGAATCATCTGTAATAAATTGTTCACACAAATGCTACAAATAACATTCAAGGATATTTCTACCATCCTACATAGTTGCATTAATTGTTTTATCTGTGTAATGTAATGTAACTTGTAGATAAATTACAATTATTACCTGGCTGCTACAACTAAGGGGGTTTCGGAGTCCCCAATGTTGTGCATTTTAATGTTTACTTTGTTTTTAAATCAAATTTAAATGTTAAATTAATCAATCTGGTGCAATTCAGTGTCCAAATTGAACAACGAAAAAATCAAACCTCTATTAGTTACAGTGTCTGTCTACATTACACTATTACATAAGCTATATTGTAAAACAAATGCAATGAAAGTTTCTTTTATTTTTCATAATTAGTTTTGTACAAATTTCTATACTTGTGAGTAAGCTATAGACTTGGAAGCAACTCAACACCACCAATTAAGCAAAACAAAACGAATGGGCTGTCGATGTACGAGTTTTATGGGCTGTTAAGACAAAAAAAAAGAATAATAATAAAGTAGGCTATGAGATGTATCGGCTCAGAAATGCATGTCGGTCACCGGGAATCTCAAGTAGGCTACACCGTGAAATACATTTATTTAGTTTGACACTTTATGGCTGAGATGAGAAGGCTTACCTTTATACTGGGCTTTCTTTTTATTTTGTCGCTTTCTCTGTTCGTCCCTGTGGACCAGAAGGTTTATTCCGCTTCATTTTCGATCAACGCCACAGCAGCTGAGCACTTGCCCAACCCCCCGAAAAGATCGATAATCATCAATTCGATCTAATAATAAATAATTAAGTAATTAAACGTGTGGCTGAGGGCCTCCTTAGGATGATCATGTTTAATAAACATTTTTCTTTTTGCTTCTCATTCTAACTCTGTGATTTCTCGATTAATTGGAAGTAGCAGAGATCAAGTAGGTCAAGGGCGACACTGAGAGCGCGCGCCCGCGGCGCCCCCAACACATTTGGCGCCCTAGGCAACCGCCTAGTTCGCCTATAGCAATCGCCGGCCCTGACAGCACTGAGTGAGTCATATATCATTGAGTGCTGAGTGTGAAAGCACATTTGAATTCAGCAGTTGATCACAATATGCACTGACCGTTCTAATCACACCGGTGTGATCGTACGCTCCAGTGACCAGCCTAGACTGATCAAACTGTGTGATCGTACGTGCGAAAGGTTTATATGGGCGTTTTTAAAAACATACTTTGTACACTGCACATTCAATACAATTAAGTGCACTTATTTTTCACAAGGAATGCCAGATCACAGTTGACTGCTTTGTCCTTGACAACAATGCACTCAGAACTGGCCTGAAAAATGGGTAATTGTTCAGTACACAATGCATTCAGCACTAATAATGTTTTTTTCCTGATTTACATAATTCTTTTTATGAATAGAACTCTAAAACAACGAAAACAGCGACATCATTGGACACCATTCATTCTCAGTGGATTCCTCCTAATGGTTGAAACATACCTGTTGTTTCACCTTGATGAGCTGTTTTGAATGCAAATCTTTGGATTTTCAGTTTCCCACACTGTCCTCTCTGGTTCGGTCATCATGTTTTAGAATCTGACAGCTTAAATGTAAATGGACATAATGAGGTTGAATTATGTATCAGAAGTAAAGTTACTGTGTAAGCATGTGTCAAATAACTGTCTGTCAGAAATCAAACGAACAAATGCAAACTGTGGCTCTAAACTGTGGACTTTGTAATATTATTCCATTTTAGCAGCAAGGTCAAATTTTCTAAGATTACTAGCTGGTAGATATATTTGGCAATGCATTTGCCTGTCTTTAACTTTAGATGACACATGCATCCAGCAATAACTCCAACAACAGTCATTATTTCACATCGTAGATAAGTCAATAATTTTCAAGATAATTGCGGCAGCCAGATTATCCAGAGGTGCAAGGGAGGAAAGAAATGGTAGAAAGCAAAACGAAGTGTCAGCATGCCCCAGTGCCTCAGAGATCAGTTCAAGAACTCCCAACAGTTCACTACAAACTCATTAGTGCTCTGAATCTTTCACCTAACCCTGTAAAACTGCTAAATGCAGCAGTTTCCCACTCCTCCTGTTCTTGTCAACCTACCTATGTTAGGCAGTAGTAGTTCCCTTATAAATATTTTGAAACTGTAAGTCAAAATACATAATTTCTAACCAATGAGGTAACAGAAAATTTGTCAAGATCAAATTACAGCTTACAATTTAAAAGAAGCAAACCATTTTTTTAATGTAGCTTGTAGTGTAACTAGTTAATTTAGTTTACTGTAGCTGTACAGCTTATGCACCACTACTGCCTTCTCACCTACAGCTACAATCAAAATTGATGTCTGTTAATATATTTCTAAAGGTTTTATTTATTTATTTATTTTATTTTTTATAAAAGCTATAGCCACAGCTATAGCTTTTATTTTACCATGCAAAAAAAGAAAGGTATAGAAAACAAAAACCTTACAGGAAAACCCATACAATGACTACAACACAATACGTTATTAATATTTAGTAATTTCTCTTTTATGTTAGCACATTTATAATTTCTTTGTATGACACCGTGGCCAAAATTATGTTTGCCATGTTTATTGCTTTATCACAAATAGACTCCAAGCACAAATACTTAATATGATTACAAATTCTTAAACACATTTTTAATCATATTTAAAAGCTGCAGTCCATAGTTGTTCCTCTTTGTCGCCATCTCTGGTCGAAATCTGCAACTGCAGTTATTTGTGGAATTATCAACGTTATGTGGGTTGTGCCTCGGCCTGGATAAATTCCAACACGGATAAATTCACAGTTTTTGACGTCAAACCGTGCAAATTATACATTGTTCTCAAATTGTTAATGTTAGCAACATCAGCATTGTGTGACTACATTTAATGCCCTTCAGATATTTATCCTTGTTTTCACATGGGCCCAATTGCAGTCTCTTTTTTTTTTTTTGCCTCTCCGAAGTCTTTTGCATTTTACAATGCGTGAATCTCTAGTTGTCACTGGTGATTGTCGTTTGAACCTTTCTGGATCCACCATCAAATTGATAAGTTTAATTACATCAAGTGCTGTGAGAAAAGGCTAAGGTCTATTACTAGGCAAGATCCCAATAAGTCAGTGATGTTCCAATGTGACGTCTCCATTCTCTCCTTCAGGGAACGTGGGTTACAGTAGTGAACGATTCATGAACGATTTGTTCATTTTGAATGAATCTTTAATATAACTCGGGACTACCGAGTTGTCTCAGAGTGTGATTCGTTCATTTTGGGTTAAGCGCGCATGCGCATTGCGCAACATAATAATAATTGGGATCACGCTAGGGAGACAGGTCTTTATTATGCGGATCTTTGTCTCTCTAAGGTGAGAATCACCTAATTATACATGATGAGGGCTGGCCTCTTCACGCCCATTCGCATATTGCCTTGGAAAACAAAAAATGTTTTTCATAATATAACCCAATTTACAGTTTTATGTGAACGATTAGGCAGGATGATTTTCAGATCAGAAGAAAAGTCTCTAGGCCACAACATCCATTAGTCAAAAGTAATGTGGACGCATATTTCCTGTGTTTTGTGGCCTTATTTCAGAAACTTTCATATTCATTTTATTTAATAACCATGCATAAACGCGAAAGAATGGCCAAGCCGAAGGGTAGGACCATGTACTCATATGCCCGACCCTCAAACGCAAACCGCAGAAACAGTCTGTGTCGAGGCAGAATCAAGACATGAAAGTATGCGTCATTCAGGTCGATCGCTGCAAACCAATCTGTGGGACGGATGCACTCGAAGATGCGCTTCTGCGTAAGCATTTTGAACGGGAGCTTGTGAAGGGCCCGATTTAAAACTAACAAATACAGGATCGGCCATTACTCACCGTCTTTCTTGGGTACAATGAAGTAAGAGCTGTAGAACCCAGATCTCATCTCGGCTAGAGGGACCGGCTCGATCGTGCCCTTCGTAGGGCAACAATCTTTTTCCTCAAGACAGGGATGTCGCCACTCCACAGTTGGGTGAAAAGGACACCCCTGAACCTGGGAGGATGGTGGACAAACTGAATTGCATAGCCAGCCAGGCTTCGAGAGGCCTACCAACGTGCCCACAGCGGGGTAGAAAGCAAGAACCCACCTCCGGAGGCATTGCTGTGGCATTTACCTGCTTCCACCAGGGGGCAAGAATGAAGGACTCAAGCTTCACCTCTTTCCGGCACAGACTGCACAGCCTCTATGGGATTCGGACCCGGCCGAACCTGAACTCTAGACTCGAAAATGAACTAATCATTCTCCTTCCGGCCCTGCTGTATCACACAAAGCACGGCCCAGTAGACCGCACAGATCAGAGTCAGACACTGACGAGTCGACAACTGACGCCTTGAGATTTGAAAGGAAGAAAACAAACCTGATAAATATAAAGTTGCAAAGGAAAGAACGTCTCAGATCAGGAGGTGAGGTGAACAAACTGAATCAGACTGCAATTGTCAAAGATGTGTTCGTTTTGTTGAACGAGACTCAAAGATCCGAGTCAGTAAAATGATCCGAACTTCCCACTACTAGGTTACATACAAAACCGAGAACTTTTTAGAGATGGCTGCTGTGCACAATTAGGCTTAGAAGCTTTATGATTGCTATAGAGCATAGATAAAGCATATATGTGATAATGAAATCTTTATGATATACATAGAACACGTATTCATATATTTTACAAGACATATCTTCTTCATATCATCACAACACAATGCTTTCATCTATAATTAAGAGGCCCAGATCTCCGCTAATCATAAACAAATATAATTCTGATTTTGTCCCCTACAGTCCTAAGTCTCATTAGCAATCAATCTGCCTTGACTCTATGTGATTTTCAGCATAAAAAATACCAATAATTTAAAATGGGGTTAACCTTGCTAGTTAAAGGGCAAGCACTGTAAGAAGGGTCAAACACTTAGTGAGACGTGTTGATGACACGGAGACACATTTGGAGATTTACAGTTCGGCTTAGAGGCATTTATTACCTCAAGTCAATTTAATTGGTTTTCACTCTGGAGGTAAATAAATGATCACTAAAAGTTTTTTTTTCTGCTTCAATATGAATCACCCAAAGTAATGAGATGTCAGTAATATGATGGAAAATTAAATCATTTCATTGCAGTATGAAATAAACATAATTTTAAAAAGTAGAGGAGCATAGAAACGCATTCCATATGACCATTGGCATGTACAGTATGTTTGTAAAATATTGACTGGGTGCACTGGGACAAGCACTAACAAGGTATTTCTACCAGCATTATTTATAGAGTTTCTATTTGTACACATAGGTTGTAAGGTGCATTTTGAAAACTCAAGCCACTGCATCCACTCAGAAAAAGAAGTTTAAAATTTGCCAGCATCTCTGGAGCAAAGCTCACATCAACCAACTCTCTTTAAATCTCCACTGATGGACCTGCTCATCTAATGAAGTTTGGAGGCCATTAACAACATCAAAGCCAGAATCTGGAAATTAATTAGACTTTTTCTTAGAACATACTCTCTTTGAGAAACCTATTAGCATGTGCCATCAAGACATACCTGGGACATTTCAGTCGGCACTACTTAATGATGTACTTTATGCTACTATCTACAGCAGTGTATCTCATCTAGTATTGTTAAAATCTGTATCACAAGCAAAACACATTCAAATGTCATGGATGTAAGAAACATGTTCTACATTAGACATATTTATAGTATCTATGATATGACACTATCATTATAATATCATAGGACTTGACATGGCCTGAGTGAGCAACTTGAGTTTTCATCATACTGTCTTTTACTTTACTAACTATAACATTGCAAACTATGACCAGACTGCATATTGTGATACTACTGGATGCCATATGCATCTCCTGATAATATTAAGGTCTGTTCTTGATAAGCATGGTTCAACAAAATACCAAACCTCTGTCCAGAAAAAGGTTTGTTGCATCAAAGGGATGGTAAGCTCCTTGTTAAATTTAATGTTAAAAAAAGAAATGCTGACTTTACGTGCTTTCTGCAATCATTTGGCATACTTCATTAAACACTGCTATCTGACCTACTCTTGTGAAGTCACTTCAAAGGCATCAGCAAATGCATTTTCTCTTTAATGAAGTGCTGCCATGTATGCAAGCTCTGTAAAGACACCTGATATTAAATGTGAGGTGAATTACATTAATTAAGGACACTTTTAAAACCAAAATATCCAGATAGTAGTTTGTCATGTTTTGTTGAAGATAACTAGTGACTTGGGCTACTGAAGGCCCTATTTTAATGACCTGAAATGCAAGTATCAAACGCAAAACGCAAGTGACTTTGTGGGCGTATCTCAGCGTATCTCCCAAATCTGAAATGGCTTGGTCTGAAGTAGCTACATCACTCATTGGTGTGGTTTGGGCATAACGTGCAAAAATTCATTCAGAGTATCTTCTCACATTCCCTTTAAGAGCAAGTGTGGTAAACAGGCTTATTCCATGGCGGATTGCTATATTATGACAGATTTGCCAGGCGCACGCCAGGAGAGGTTCACAGCCAAAGAGACAGAGGTTCTCGTCAGGGCCAGCACAGTCTCATCCCAAGACGTCATACAACTGACGCTTTTGACCATTCGTCAACATCCGCCTTTTCAGGGTACCCTTAAACGTCGGTTAGATGACGTTATCTAATCCTGAACCCTACCCCAGACCTAAACCTACCCAGTCACCTAACTGGCGTTAAAGGTAAAGTGTCAGTTGTATGACGGCCCGGGATCGTCATATAACCGACGTTTAAGGGCACCCTAAAAGGGCGGATATTGACGTATGGTCAAAAGCGTCAGTTGAATGATGTCTTGGGATGAGACTGTGAGACTGTCAGGGCCGTAAAAGACAGAAAAGTGGCATTGTATGGGGATGGGAGAAACCCACTCAATTTAGCTTCGGTTAAACAGGCGTATGATAATCTGGGTAAATGTGCACATTATGGCCTAGTATGTGCCCTTAAAATATATCTGAATAACGGACCACTGACTTTAGACTAGGTTTTTCCTGCCGTGGTGCAATTGTTTTCTGGATCTGCAAAATAGCACCAGGTAACCTTTGCGCCGGAACATGCCTCCTCTTTTCGATGAACCACCTGGGAGCGCAAGTTTAGGGCTGTGCAATTAATCGAATTTCGATTTTGGTTCACATCGATCTCCAAAATAGCACAATCGAGAAAAAACTATTATTTTGCCACGTTCTGTTTTGAAAGAACACTGACTGTAATTTTGTCTTGTGTTCTGAATGACGCGCACATCCGCCCCTCCCGAAGCCATAAACTCGCTCAGCCTACTAACAGTCGTCAATTGCAAGCTCAATAAACTTCACAATAACAATTGTCTAATTTAATATCTAATGGAGTGAGACCATCTCCAGGTGTCGCGATCTATGTCTGCACGACCACTGCAGCGCGAGCGCACGTGACCTGATCATCTGTGCCGCTTTGCTGCACGGAACGAAACACATCGGGAATGAACACCGCGTAACACTTGTCTGCTTGTCCGGGAAAAGTAGATTTTTTTCAAAAGTGAAAGGTTTTGATCTTATACAGTCAGTATAAAGAGCGATTGATAATGGATAGTGTATTTCTGAAGCTGCACTGCCTGTCTGAGACGAGTGAAACAATTAAAATAACAGCACACACAAAACTCACAGAAGAAACATGCTGAGGTAAAGTTTGAGGTTTTCTATTTATAATAGGCTATATGATAGCTAAGTAACATAACATGACCAAGTAGATTACATTGGATTTATAGTTTAATAAACAAGTTACCTGGTTTATATAATATAGTAACTTACATTTTAGACGCAATATTGACTGGCTTGTTCTATTTCACCGACGAAAATAGTTACAAAAGAAAAGCAACATTAAGCACTGTGTTTTGTTATTGAATGATTCATTATTTTGAACGAATTGTTTTAATGAATGACTCAATGATTAATTTATTAAGATAGTCACTTGCCACCACCTATTGATTTATTGTTTAGGTATCATTGATTTTATTTTATTATTGGTTTAAACATTAACCTCATAAATGTATTTATCACAGTTGTAATTTTGCAGTGTAAATTAATTAATTTGATTGATAGCAGCTATTTTTATTAAAACTGAATTTTGATCAAAAGTAAGAATTTGACATGAAGATAGCACATATTTAGTAATATTAAGGTTTAAAAAAGTGTCCTTTATAAAGGTAAATAACACCCCCTCCCCCCACCTACAAAAATCACTTAACATGTCACCTTTGTGAGTTTGCAGGTCTGTTTAATAGCTACAACAAAATGCTCAAATTTAAAAAAAAAATACGTGTTGAGGTGTCTTTTAATAAATGTAAAACTTTCCCAAAGTCATGTGAAATAATCGTGTTACATAATCGTGATTTCAATACTGACCAAAATAATCGTGATTATGATTTTTTCCATAATCGAGCAGCCCTACGCAAGTTTATTCCCTAATTTGCCGACGTGCGTCTGTGGAGGGAAAAGTCTGCTGTGCATTGGGTGCAAAATAGGAATGATACATACGTTGGTGTACAAAGTCAATTGCACTGGGTGCAAGATGGGCACCTTACTCTTATAAATTTATATAAACATAATTCAGCTATAGCAATATTAAAATTACATTATTCTTGTTTTTGATGTAGTATTTCATCTCTATAACATTTAGCTAGATCTGGTCCTTGAGCTTTTTAAATATTGTGTACAACAGCACACTTGCTCATGGGATGCTGCTTAATTGCAGGTTGTTCTTTGAAAATGTGAATGGACGCATTAGTGAAAACCATGAAATAATACACAGTGAACCCTAATTGAAGATGATGAGAATGAAAGACTGACAGGCCTAGACACATTCTTTCACTCTGGGATGCTAGAATGTGCAAGTGAAATAGATTTAGTCCTACATGAGTGTGGCTTCTGATACTTTTCCCTGCTCTGTGACAGAGCCAATCTGAAACTGCCCTGAGCTGACCTCAGAACGAAGAGATTTTATTAGTGGTGACTTTCACCATTCAGGCTGCTAGCTCTACTGCTTCCATGCTCCATACTCCCTTTCTCCGCATGTTCCCACCTTTATTCCTCTCTTCTTGTCTGCCACTCGCCTCTTATTTCAACAACCAGAAATTCTATCATATATTTCTTAGTTTCCTCTTCAAGCTAATACCTGTCCTCCACTGAAATGCTTGATCAAAAACAAACAAACAAAATTGTTGCAGAAATTGGTCAAAAACTGAGGAAATGCTTGAAATTTCTAACCAGAATTTCAGAAAGCATTTAACTAACCATTTAGAGTTCATGCCTTATTTTTTTAAAGGTCAATACAAACACATTATACGTTATACATATGTACAAATGCATTATAAGATTAAAACAAGTGGTCGGAAGACTTGAAACACTGACACTGACAATTACTGACATAATGTAATGTGCAAAATGTACATAATAGTAAACAGTCAAAAGTATCTGGCAACATTATGTCTAAAATGTATATTACAATTAACTTTATGTATATAGAACTGTTTTTTTCAAAGCAATATCAAATACTGATACAAACAATATAATAAAAATATAAAACAAAATAATATGTCTAAAAAATAATACAAACAATATAAAGATGTGATTACAAAATGTTCACAGTGCTTGAGACTGTAAAGACTCATTTTAAATGTGCCTATCCGTACTTATATGGTTCTAACAGTGGCAATGCATTTTCATCTCATGACTTAAAAACACTATGCACAGTGGTATGTGTTGTGTAACTGGGCAGTAATAGTAGGTAGATACAGTTTGCATTATGTGCATAATGGGATACAATAAATAAATAGGCACTGTCAAGTAAATAATACAGTACTGACATAAAACAGTAAGAATACAATGTATTTTTGGCACATACATGCAGGCCCGGATTAAGAGGACTTTGGGCCCTGGGGCTATAGTAACACCAAGGGCCCCCTATCATCTGATTGCCACGCCACAGTCTTTTACCACAATAAATATTTTTTATTGTTATTAAAGCTGCAGTTTGTAGCTTTTCCTCTTTGTTGCCATCTCTGTTTGAAAACTGTAATTGCAGTTATTTACGGAATTATCAACTTTACGTGGGTTGTACATCGGCATGAAAGAGTGCGGATGAATCCAATGTTTTGACGTGAGTGTGCGTTTGTTTATCACTGCGCTGGTGTGGATACGGGCATTCAGAATCACACATTATACTTTTTGGAAGTCTGACCAATATTCGAATTTTCAATGGAAAATTACGTCTGAACAAGTAACATGCACTTTTGTACTGATCAACTAAGGCGAAAAAAAGCATTGCAGTAAATCGTTTTTTTGTATAAACAAATAACAATCATAGTGCTATGAAATAAACAGTGCATGAATAGAATCCCTGTTATGCATAAACTTGTTATAATATAACATAATATAAACATCTTATGACAGGAAAATTTTGATATGGAATATCATGATAAAAATTACTCTACATAATTTCATGGTTCATTTTGGGAACATTTTATTGATAAAACATTGTTATCCCCTCCCCTTCCATACGTGCATTTACTCCAGATATGAGCTCAAAAACTTAAAGGTCAAAATCAGCAAAAACATTACTCATTCTTCAGTCATACTTCCTCAATAAGTACTTAACCATGAATAATTTTAAAGGGATAGTTCAACAACATCACCCTCATGTTGTTCAAAGCCTGTATGAATTTATTTCTTCTGCTGAACACAAAAGAAGATATTTTAAAGAATGTTGGTAACCAGACAGTTGATGTCACTCATTGACGTTCCATAAGAAAAATATATATTAAGTCAATGACTACCATAAACTGTCTGGTTACTAACACTATATAAAATATCTACTTTTGTGTTCAGCATAAGAAACACATTCTTTCAGTTTAAACAACATTAGGGTGACAGAATTTTTATTTCTGGATGAACTTCCTTTTATTTTATTTTCTGTCTTACAGTCTTTTTTTCTAGCTTTAGCAGAGCACAATGTCACATTCCAGGGACATCCGTGTTAGATGGTTCAGTCTTTCTTGTACCATTGTTGACCGCAATTGAGATTTAATGAAAGATAATTTTGAATTTGTAAAAAATATTAATACATTTACACTGCATTTACAATTACATAAATTATATGATTGTTATTTTATTTAATAATTAAATATAAAATGATATCTACTTCTTCATTGAAGGGTAGGCTATTATGAAACCAAAACTAACAGTAGGTGGCGGCAAGTGAAGCGAGTCATTCATTCAACCGATTTGTTCAAACGGCTGTTTGATTCATCGACGAAGCGAACGAGGAGTCATTTAAAAGGAAACCATTCGTTCAAAACGCGGATTCAGTAATAACGAATCTCCACTATCAGTTTCAGAGATTCTTTCTGCTGTGGTTTCATTTTGGGATTTTCATAGGCGAAGTGACAATAAACTAAAACGCAACTCTCAATGTTAACTTAATGGCCTTGGATATTAGACCTTGATGTTCCTTGAAAAAAAAAAAAAAAAAAAACAGTGATTCGACCAGTGTTTTCCACCACGAGTGAGTGGTGGGAGAAAAAAAACTGACATTCTGGATTCAGGCTGCAAATAATCATCGACGACTAGCCCCTATAAACATTTGAAAATACCTTACGACTCCACGAGAAACAATTACCATCCAAATAGTGCTTAACTCATTAACTTCAGCTTGCTTACCTTTTTCGACGTGCAGGCGATCGGTGACGACGCAGGACCTCTTGCAGGAGCGCGAAGATAACCGGCTGCTGCCGCTGCACTCTTCCACGGACACGGATGAAAGTGAACCAAAGTATTTAGTTTGTTTAGGAATTTTTGCGTCCCTTTTCTGGCGCAAATTGTAGAGTTATTTTGATTCGGTGGTGAATTATGTCAGTCAGTCACATTTTCCAATAACTTCTTGTTATTTTATTGTACACAAATCTGATTTGACAATCTCATTTTCTCCAGCCAATCACGGGCCCCCTAATCCCGCGGGCCCTGGGGCTTCAGCCCCTCCTAGCCCTTATGTTAATCCGGCCCTGCATACATGAAGTACACTGAAAAAAAAATTATAGATGGCCTAACCTGATTGACACCAGACTCTTCTCAGTTGTAACTGAGAGTGGGTCTGGGAAGATCTCATTCATAGCCCATTTCACCAGGATGTCGATAAAATGCCTTTGGACGCAATTGGATAGCCCTAAAACCAATCAGAGCTATCGTCATTGTGTAGCTTCAATGTTTGTGATTGGTGCCTCGATTTGAAAAAATTGGAAATGGGCTTGAATGGGTTCTTGTTAGGGCTGAACGATTATGAAAAAAAATCTAATTGCGTTTTTTTTTTTTAACCAATATTGTGATTGCGATTTAATATGCAATTTAAAAAAAGTTCTTTACCTTCTGTATTAGTGGACAAAGACAAGCAATAAATCATTGTACAGTAGGGATGGGAATCTTTAGGCAGCTCATGATCCAATCTACTTTTTTTCTAATTAATTAATCTTAATAACATTTAAAATATGTATTTAATTTCATGTGTAAAACACATACTTTAAAAAATAAATTTATAAAAAAAAACATTTAATTAAACCAATTACATGTTAAGAATTTTAAATAGGCTATAT
>JAQIUQ010004128.1:70000-112500 GCA_030378365.1 Hybognathus amarus
AAACAACAACAACTGAATAGCCTAATTAAATTTACCCATATGGCAACATTTGTAAAATATCATTTAAATATACAAAACAATGGTGATTATATAGATTCTAAAATATATTGACATATACATAAATGTAGCATTTTTTAATGATGTATGTATACTTTTTATTAATTTGATGTTAGCTTTAGTTATTGTGGTCAATTAAGTTAAAGTAAATTAAGTTGCTTTGACATATATATAAAAAATATTATTTATAAAACATTTAACTTTCAGTTATGATTTATTAACTATACAGTTTTTTAGACAACTATAATAATCCTGCCTGAAGTTTAAATATATTATAGTAAAACATTACAGGGATTTACAGTGCCACAGAATACTTTCATCTGTCTCTAAAGAGAGAGTAAAGTCTTCTTCACAATCTCCTGTGCCTGGTGGTTTCAGGCAAGAGACACTGTGTGCCTGCCATAGAGCTGGTAAGTCCGTCCATCCGTAAAACTCCAAGTGGACCTCTAGGTTGAAAAAGCGTCAATGCAAGTGAATGAGAGAAAATAATTATTTTCTGATCCTGTCTGAATTGTGCCATGAATGTAACATATGTTGTCTGTGAATTTTTTATATAATTTCTCATGTAACAAGTTTGACAGTTTATTGTATGATTCTTTGGCTAGCAGTTGTGGAATAGACATAACGAGAAAGACTACACGTCCCATATGTGACGTCGCCGCTTAACACATTTTTCCTCCACAAATCACGGTTTTCACCACGCTCAACTAGTTTGTCCTCTCCCTGAAAGAAGGCGGTGAAGTGCACCAAAGTCACAGGCATGTTTAGCGGGATCCGTGTGTTAGTGGGGGTGATGTATATCAAACACGTCGAAAGAGTTGTAGTCCACAAAGTGCTCTCACACAAAGTCTAACCGTATGAAAATTCTACAAGCTAAATTGTAGCATTCTTTACACGAAACATTATATAAAAAATTCACAGACAACATATGTTACATTCATTGCAAAATTCAAACGGGATTAGAAAATAATTATTTTCTCTCATTTCACTTGCACTGACGGTTTTTCAACCTAGAGGTCCAGTGGGGTTAGCTGAAGGGGCGGGACTTACCAGCTCTATAAGGGCAAATCGTCAGGTGCCTGCTGGGCCACTTAAGATTACTGCTGATTCCCTCAGCATGAGGCAAGAGAGATCTGCTCTGGGTCAGGTCAAAGAGCAGAGTGGAATGCTAGGATGAATTTATTAAAGGGGGAGATGGACAGCAAATGGAAGGGGAGGGGGTGTATAGGGAGAGAGAGAGAGAGAGAGAGAGAGAGAGAGAGAGAGAGAGAGAGAGAGAGAGAGAGAGAGAGAGAGAGAGAGAGAGAGAGAGAGAGAGAGAGAGAGAGAGAGAGAGAGAGAGAGAGGAAGGAAGAGTAAGAAATAGAAGAAATGGCATCACCATCTAATGGATGATGGAACTTGTCAAACATGTCAGAGAGACGTTATATCGGTAACACTTTAAAATAAGAGTGTTATTTAATAAAAATACAGGCATGCATTGTTTGTTCATGTTAGTTCACAGTCCATTAACTAATGTTAACAACCTTTGATTTTAGTAAATGTTGAAATTAATATTAACTGAAGATTAATACATGCCTTAGAAGTGTTGTTCATTCTGTTTATGTTAAAGGGCGGGTTTACTGCTCTTTTTCTTTGCATGATTGTGTTTATGGGGTGCAATATAACATGTATCTGTGGTTTTTCTTTTTTTTTAAAAGTCTTATTTTTTCATAAATTTCACCTTTATTGTCAGCCGCGCTCTCCTCTGTCCCCTGAACGAGCGGTTCACTTCCTGAGTCTATGAAAACACTCCCTCAGAACCACGTAGCGGGCTCAGATTGGTTCGTTTGGGCCGGTGGGTTGTGATTGGCTAAACTGTCGCTCACGTCTGTCCGGAAGATTAACGCCCATGACCTTTACGGGCGAAATGGGCAGGCATGCCAAATGTGGATACCATAGACGGTGGATACACGTAAATAATGATGTCGAGACTGCAGTATCAGTGAGGCAGAATCAGACCGAGAAAGCCGTGATGAATCGAGTCAAGCAGAACCTCACCACACACGGCTCTTAATAAAGGTTTATGAATGATAATTTGCTTCATGTTTTAACTTTAAACACGTTTGTTTTACACAATAGCATCTGACTGGCAACGATAGCAACTGACTGGCTAACTAATGTTATACTCAAACAGCGTTGGCAGGTTTACGTTCTTGATCAAATCGAAAATAAAGTCATAAAGCATATATATATATATGAAAAATACATTTACAACATTAGTACTTATACAAAATTCAGGTCCATAATGTTTGTACGCGTTTGCCGTAGACACAAAATAGCCTAACTAGTAGCCCATAAAGCCTACAAAGCCAGCGCTGGCATTTGGAAAAAAAATAAATAAATAAATAAAAACACAACGCTACATCGGGAATTATACATGCAAATACATTTAAAATTATGAAGTCTTAGCCTACTTACAGATTGTGTCCAACAACTGCTGACTTTTAACTGCTGGTTTTAAAGTTGAATCTGCTTCATGATTTGTTTACGTTAATCCAGTGTTGAACTCGTGGAGATTCTGGAAGCTGTCTCGTAAATGCGCAGCACAGAGAGGTAGATTACGATCGTCACATTCAGGAATATAATCAAACACAAATTGTATCCATTGTTGTCGAAGTATAGTGTCCGTGGAAGCCCGAAACACAGAAGACCTGACAGCTGCGTGAACACAACTCACTCGACGCATGCCCTTTCCTGCATATTCCGGAGGGAGTGGTTGATGCAAATGTGTGGGTTAGTGACGTACCATAACCCAGCTGTAGTCCAAAACGAGTCATTTTTGTAGGCAATTTTACTTCCTGATTTTTAAAAGACGATATCTCTGCTTACACTAAACTTTCAGTGCTGCAACTTTGCAGATACTGTTCATGCACCAACAGCAACATTACACACTATTTAAAATGAATAAAGTGAAATCGCAGTAAACCCGCCCTTTAACTAAGGTAGTTAACTAATGAACATTACTGTAAAGTGTTACTGTTATCTCAATTTACTTTACCTTTTCTCTCTGCAGTCATACTGTAAAAGGCAGACAGACACATCAATCTGAACAAGACGACCCAACAGTCTATCTTGCTATTTTAGTAGAACAGAGTTTAAGCTGCAGTCCGTAGGTTTTTTGGAGGTTAAAAATTATCCCAAATATATATTTGAAAAAATACATAACCAGCCAGTATTCAAAACTATATGCTTGCCTTAGCTCAAAACAGTAAGCTTGTACTAATGTTTTTAATTCTAGTGGTACTGGTGGATTTCTACGAGAAATTTGAGCATGTCTTTGCGTCATTACGTCACATCTGTACACAAGAGTCTCAGCTAGTTGGCTCTATTGCGTGTGAGGATGTTGGAGGTGGAGATTTATAGCCTTTTCTCACAGCACTTGATATAATTAAACTTAGCAATTTGATGGCGGATCCAGAAAGGTTCAAACGACAATCACCAGTGACAACAGATGCATCCGCTGTAAAATGCAAAAGGGGTGAAAAAAGAGACTCCAACCGGACCCACGCGAAAACAAGGATACATATTCGGAAGGACATTACAGTCACACAATGCTAACATTGGTAACATTAACAATTTGGGAAGAAAGTATCATTTGCACGGTTTTACGTGATGTGATAAGCGATTGTTAGATTTAGTCAGCAGAATTTACTGCAATGTCAGAACTGGGACAAAAGTGGATGTTTCTAACCTTTAAGAAGAAAGGAATCTTTTGTGTTTAAATTACATTTTCTGGTGAACATTCTAATGTTGGTCACCCTTCCAAAAAGAAAAATCTGTGATTCTGAATGACAGTATCCACAACGGCGCTGTGATTGACAGCTGCACACTCTCCTCAAACATTGTGTTCATCCACGCTGTGCCGTGTCGAGGGTGTCAAAGTACAACTCACGTAACGTTGATAATTCCACAAATAACTGCAATTGCAGATTTCCAACAGTGATGGCGACAAAGAAGAAACAACTGCAGACTGTAGCTTTAAACTAAGCCCTAATAAACTAGCAAATCCATGTGAGACTGAGTATTTTTTATATATTTTTTTCAAAGACTAATTAAAGTCTAATTAAAGTCTAATCAAGATGGTATCCCTAATTTATACAAATATCTACATACCCTAAGTCTACGTAGAAAAAACATTTCTCTGAACCTTTGAAAACCTTGCCCTCAAATCCATTTCCCTGCGTTATCTTTCCACTGTACACAACAGAAGCCTTAATGTCATAAGCCTGTGAGGGATTGAAAGTGCATATATATAAAATAAATAACTAACACGTCCTCCATCTTTGCAGTTTGTGGAGTAATTGCAGCAGCCGGTACACTTTTGTTTTGTTAATAGGGTTCAATTAGGCCCACGGAGTGGTCTGTGCTGAGATAAGATGTCTCCAGAGCCTAATGGGGGGCTCCAGCAGCACTTGTAATGAATGGATGGAGCCTCTGTTGATGTGCAGTGATCATTAAGTAGCTGATAATTACATTGGGTATCTCAGTGCCGTGTGTGTGTGTTTGTGTGTTAAATCCTGCTGTGTGAGGCAGTGGTACACTGATGAGTTTGGAAAGGGGAATAATCTGTGTTTTTGCTTCCCCCTGATCTTTTTTTTTTTTTTAAACTCTGTACCATAATTTCTGTGCTCTCCCTCATTTCCTCATTTTCCTCCCGTCACTGCACTATCCCTCCTTCTCCTTAGGGCCTGCACCACACTCACACTTCATTTTTACTGATCAACTAGTCACCCAGAAAGGTAGTTGACTAGCGATAATTTAGTACCTGAAATGTGAATTCTCTAAATCGAGGGTTTCAGCATGAAGAATGTCATTTTCATTTTTTCTTCATAACCACTGCACCATAACACCCACCCCCTCAATTTTGTGATTTCCGAGGGATGCCAGACTCTGTTTCCCAGCATTCACAGTAGCATCAACAAATCATCCAGATTACCTCATTAATCACTGTTTTTGCAATGTATTATTTGCACTAGTGTTGTACTTTGTGTTATTGCCTTTGATTATGTGACATGTGGTGAGTGCATCTCTTTTCTTAATAATCTGATATTGAGTGTCACCATGATTTTGTTTTGTATGTGAAATGCTAAGGACCATTACTATAGGCTATATACAAATCATTTGAAGTGTTTGAAGTGTGAGAGTAGAAAATACATAAAAAATGTCTATATTTAGACACTATAATTAAATAAATGTTCCATGTGTAACTAGTGGCAGACCAAAAAAATTACTAAAATTACCAGGGCCAGGTTTTAAAATTAAAGGGCCAGGTTCCCCAAGTAACGCTCACTCTCACGCGCTAAGAGACTCAAAGATATATCTTACCGAAATGGTTTATGTTCCTAATGCCTCGTTTCCACTGAGCGGTACGGTACGGTTTGGTACACATTTCTTTGCATTTCCACTGTCAAAAGTTGTGAATGGTACCAAAAAGCCGAACCGTACCGTACCACTATTTTGGGTACCCTTTCGTTGGGGTACCTAGCACAGTGAAAGGGTACTGAAAGGTGGAGCTAGACTCACTGCAGAACGGTGATTGGTGGACAGAGTATCGTCACTCGCGCGTGCTACAAGGGCATTAGAAGCATACAGTTGAAATATAATTCTACTGTTATTGTGTCACGAAATGTAGTTTTAAGAGTTTTTCAGGCGAGAAAGTAGTTTTTTAAAGCTCAAATCTGTGGTTTATTTATAGATTTATGATAATTTGACTGAGATCCATTTCAAGCGATCACCGGACGCTCGCGCTCGTGTCCCCGCCTGGAACAGCCTTTCCTCGGCTAGTCATCCTGACGTTTGCCGCTGACTCGGACGTCTCTGTAGTGGTTAAATATGAGATATAGTTTGTCTTGTATAAAACGAACAGGTGATCTTTGGTCTTGTGAATGTATAATTCGTTCCCTGGCCAATAGCTTTGTGAGTTTCATATCTTTGAGCGCTGAATTTGTATATTTGACTGACTGAATTGTTTCTTTATGTTATTTAAGCTTTACTGTATATCTGTTTGTACCTTTTACTTATACTTTTATAATGGTTATTATTGATAAAACTGAAATGCAACAAAAAGAGATAATTTTGTCATTTTTTAAATTGTATTACAAGATAATCTGTTGTTTATTGCAACATTTGTACCAATATAATATGCAATACATTACATATTGCCTGGAATACGTTTAATATTTTTACATTTAAACAAAAAGAGGCAGGGTTGTGTTTTATATTTAGTTTTGTTATAAATATAACGTTACATACATGCAGTAAATATAATCAATAGGCTATGCGTTGCCTGAACCACATGTGTGCTTTATAATGTTAAAAAGGTATTGAAATGAAATCGAAAAGAAGCAGAGTGGTGTTTTATAACATATTTCGTTTTATTATTGCCTAAAATGTATATACAGAGATAACCGGAGTCGCAGACCCTGAGCGAGCTGAGTGCCGTGTTCAAGAGACGCGCTGTTCCATTAGCAGGGATCATTCTCCTGAGTCAGACTTTGCGTTGGCTACTTGGTATTGAGAAATGCCTAATGCCAGCGCTTGTTCTAGTGACAAACATGCTGAGAAGCAAGAACAAGATCTGCTGTGCTGTCTGTCATCCATTGTTGTTTACTATGTCGCTTTCTTTGTGCGAAGAAATGACGTCGATCGCTTCTTTCCAGCAAACACCACGCCTATCAAGTAAGGGTACTGTTGGCGGTGGAAACGCAAGCCTGATCATGGTGTACCCGACCCGACCCGTACTGTACTGTACCGTACCGTACCCCTCAGTGGAAACGAGGCATAAGTGTGTTCCCCGAAGTGTCCCTTAGGAAGCTTCTTAACTTGCTCCTCTCACGTTCGACATTACAAAGGCGCTGTCCCAATTGAAGATGCTGAATTAGTTGGCATCGATTGCTCAGGAATCGATTTTGCACTTCACGTGAAGGTGCATTACGGCGTTAAGAAAGATAACACGTTCTATGCAAATTAAACATTCCTCAAATTATTGCAGTAACATTTATTTTATTTAACAGTTTAAGTTATCAGTAAAATATAGACTATTATTAAATTATCAAATTGTGATATGTCAAAATGTTTAAGATGACTGATCAAAGCAGGATTTATGTTCACAGAAGCGTGAGCCGCGCACAGATCCCAACACGAGGCTTCAGGAGATAAGATGCACGTGGCAAAACTAAACAGCTGTTTTACGATAGAAGTTTTAAACGACGACATAAATAATCAGTTTGCAAAGACTTATCAATCAAAGCTCAGCTTCGGGAAGGGGATATTTACAGGTGAAGATAAGAGAGACTGAGAGAAGAAGAACAAGAGAAGGAGATGGAGATAAGAGAGGACAGCAAAAGTCTATTGCATGCATACTGTGGCCAGAATGAGAATAACTTTAATGTAATGGATTCCTATTTACAACAGATATACATAGCCTAAGTTCTTTGACAATTACAGTGGAAAAATAATATGCCAACCCTAGCAAGATCACTTTTGGGACCTCTGTATTTATAGAACCCCTACGCATACGGCTTTTGCACTGAATAGGAAATTATATTTCCATTGTATTTTTTGAAAAATACAATGAATTACAAGGCTGTACAAAAGAGTGCACAATTTCTGACTTATACTGAGGTTTTAATTACATTATTTTGATATAGTCAGTCGGGAACTAAAGTGGGCCGGTCTAAGGTATGAAACTCCAGGGCTGAAAATGAGTCCCACTCCGGCCCTGAAACCTCTCACTCAAAGTGCAAACCTACACACCAAATCTCCAAAACCATAAGCTCAGCTTTCTCAGCCTTTGACTCAGTTTTCAATTGCTTTTTTTTTTTTTTTTTCAAAACACTACACACAATTCTCTACCTAAAACACAAAAATCTAGCAGGAATTTACTTGCTTTCCTTTTCACAACAAATAATGCTACACCTATTCACCAGGTCACACACACACTCCTCAAACACGAATTGCTTTACTGATGACTAACCAATCACTGCTTTACTGTAGTATAAGCCTATAATAGGTCAAAGGTCAGATAACCTGTTTTGAACAATGGATGCCAACAATGGACAGAGACCCCCCACACTCAATTGTGTCCTTTACTGTATTATAAAGAATATACTTTTGGTTTACATATGTTTATGGTTTTGTTGTATACTGTACACAACAGTGATGTTTGGCCTAATGAATATTTTCTGTTTCTACATTGCATTGGTGATTACAGTGTACTTGTTATACTCTCAGAAGATTACTTTCACTGTAGAACATTGTATTGAAATGTAGATATAAGCGTATGGAAGACCAAAGAGCTTTAGATTTAGAAAAAAAACAATGTTTACATGGTGTATCAAAAAATGCACTATTATGAAATAAGTGCTTGACATTTGATGGAAATGCTTCATTCTGACCAGTGTTTATGGCATTTTGAATGCAGTTACATTTTTGAAGGAGCTGTGAGGCATTTTGCATTTTGTGTGTGAAGTTTTGGGAATTGTGTGTAGAGTTTTGAAAAAGGTGACATAGTTTTGAAAATGTGTGTAAGTGTGTAAAGACTGCTGCACAGTGGTGGCAACTAGCGTCTTGAGCTCAAACAACACTAAGAGAGAGCTTACGAATGGTCCAGACCAACCTTACAAAAGTGTGACTTACAGAAGATATACTTAGCGTATGAACGTTTCGGGAACCGTGCCATAAGGTTAAGAGAGAGGTTAAGGAATAGTTTAAGAACTACTTAGAGATAAGAACTTTTGGGGGACCGGGCCCTGGTCGGTGTAATTTGTTAGATTAGAGTATCAGACACAATCTATATTTGCTGAAGACTGTTCCTGAACTGTTTCCCTCTCAAGGGTCAATAATCTTGGGATGAAAACACTACAAATATGGCAAGGAATCAAGCACTCAATCTGCTTTTAAAACTTAAAAATATATACAGTATATTGTTATACAGTATTTTGTTACCTCCTGTTTTGGAGGTTGATTTGGTAACACTTTATTTTGATGGTCCCTTTTAAACATTCTGTTGACTGTAACTTTGCAACTACATGTCAACTAACTCTCATTAGAGTATTAGTAGACTGTCTGCTTAATATCTGCTGAATCTTTTTTGTGATGGTCCTCCAACAGACTACTGACTTTAAAGGGGAAATGAAGCAGTGAATCAAGTTTACATGATTTACAAGATGGATTTCCAATATAATCAACAATTATATAAGAAACATGACAAATGTAAACATTTAGAAGAAAAAAGAAAAAACTTTATATCTTTCGCCACCAGGGCGCAGCCATTGTGGAGTATTCTAACATGTGATGTCATAGGGTTGGTTGGCTCAAGTTTAACAGGCTCTGGGCAGTGAAAATCGTGACATCAAACTGTGTTTACACCAGTGTTTTGACCGCGAACGACTAATGTTAGGTACAGTCATTAGACAAAAAGACGGCGTCTAATGTTATGTTGACAAACTGCTCATAGAAACATTGTTCGCGATGTCTGCCGTCATATTCGCGTCACGTCTACAACATGTAAGTTAGCATGTATTTGTTAAAGGGGAAATGAAACGTCCATGTTTTCGCACTGGTAGTGCTAGTAGCTACAGCTAAGTGTCAAAAGTGTCTCCGCTTTGACATCCTTCAGGGAAAGCATCGCCGCTTCCAACACGTCTAGCTTACCTCACGGCACAGCTCAAGTTTACTATGCGCGCCGGTGATGCAGAATTGACCACGCAATACATGCTCAAGATCAACCTCTTGACAGCAGATGGACTCTGACACGGTAACGTTAGGCATCGCAGAACAACAGCCATACTGACACCTGGTAGCATTGTAAACCCACTCTTCGCCCCAAACCACCACCGGCTGTTCTACATAGCAACGTAACTTACATGCCATGTTGTTGACGAGACGGGAATATGACGGCAGGCATCGCGAACAATGTTTCTATGTGCAGTTTGTCAACATATAACATTAGACGTCGTCTTTTTTCGAATGACTGTACCTAACATTAGTCGTTCGCGATCAAAACACTGGCGTAAACAGTTTAATGTTGCAATATTCACTTACTGTCTATGGATATTCACTGTTCAGAGCCTGAGCCAACCAACCCCGTGACGTCACATGTTAGAATACTCCACAATGGCGGCGCCCTGGTGGCGAAAGATAAAGTTTTTTCTTTTTTTCTTCTAAATGTTTACATTTGTCATGTTTTCTGTATATTTGTTGATTATATTGGAAATCCATCTTGTAAATCATGTAAACTTGATTCACTGCTTCATTTCCCCTTTAAGTAGTCGTACTGTAAGTACTGACTAATCTACTGACCACTAGTCGTAACCAGAAAAGAGTATCTGGGTGTGGATAAGAAAAACTGTGTGCGCCACATTTATTAAATATAAAATATAGGAAAGAATGATACATTTAAACATGAAACTAAACCACCAGTAGGCAGGCGACCATCTTAATGAGTGAATCATTGAGCCATTTATTCAAACTATTTGTTTAAACGGTTTATCATTCAGTAATGAAAACACGGTTATGTGTTCCTGCGCGATGGTTTCTGCTAAGATCTTTTGTTTGGAACTATTTTTGCCGCTAAAAAGAACAAAAACAGTCAAAATTGTATCTAAAATGTAAGTGACTTAATATTAATTTCCTATTGAACTGTCGTATGAAATCAGTCACATTTTCAATCATGATGGTATTCAGCACTCTTGGTCATGTGATGTTGCTTAAATGTGCCCATATTATGCTATTTTAAAGTTTCCTAATGTTGTTTTGGAGCTCTAGAGTGGGAGTTCTCAAGTCTCACGCATTGGCCGCTGAGACACATCGTAATTCAACCAGTTCACACGCTCGCATGCCACACCGTGTATTTCTCACGCCAAAAAGGCAACGTCAACCAAGATGTCCTGCAAGCTTTATATATAACGTTGTATACGAGCCGTAGGCACACAGTGAAAGTCCCTGTAAAGTCAATTCTACAAAAAAGTTCTAAACACATTATAAATATTACATACTGTATGTATTGCTAAAACATATTACAAAGTCTGTGAACTGTGAAGTACTGAAATGTGCAGTTAAAACAGGGCTCCGTGACGCAATGCAGCCCATGAGCTCCTGGACACATACCTATTTGATGACGCACAGAGTCTGATCTCTCCCATAACACACAATAACACTCCCCAAGCACATTCGCATTCACTGCTCAATCGCGAGTGACTGTCAGTACCATAGATATCATATAGAGACTAGATACCCTATTGGCCGCTGGAAAACGAGAAATGCGGCCGCCATCTTGAACCGGTCGTATTCCTGAGTTTCATTGCGTGGCAGCAGATGAGATGCCAGAGCACACGTGGAGCATTTTCCCGTTCTAATCGCCGGACCACTGAAAATAGTGCTTTTCACAAGTAAGTCTTAACATTACTGTACTATTGGTTGTATTTTGTGAATAGAATATTACCAGATAATCGAGAAGGAGCAAGGATATTTGCTATTACTGTACTGAAATCGTTGTGAAATGCTGTTTACTGCATCAGCCGGTGTTCACCCGGCATAGAGAGGTGGGGTAACTGTTAAAGTAATAACTACAAGAGCTTCTAGGCTATCAGATAAGCATTCAACTGCCCTGTTGTATAGGTTATTTGTGTTTGCGCACATCAGGAACGTAGCCTAATATACACGCATGACAGCGATGCGCAAATTGAGTTACCCCTCCAACTTCTAGTTTTATTGATAACCTATATCTTATCACATGCGATTTGGCTATTGATATTACAGAAGTCCTGTGGTAAAATTACATCAACTTACTCGATCTAGCCTCTTGTAAAGTTAATCACGAATAGGGCTTTAGTCTCTACATTTTCCCTCCCACATCCACTTACAATAAAAAAGGTATAGGCTTAATGTTGTCCGAATTAAATTTTTAGAAATTACTGATGCAAACACGTTGAAAAGCTTCTTTTCAATTTTTATTACAGGTGGCTGCGTTCGGTGGATTCGATGGCTGCGCTCTCTCTATGTGTGTGTGTGTGAGAGAGAGCGTGAGAGAGAGAGTGTGTGTTTGTGTGTGTGTGTTCGTGTCAATCATACGAATCGTGTGTATGTATGTGCGTGTATGTCCGTTGTCAATCATAAATTGTTTCTTCAACTTATTAAAATATCTTACTTTACTGCTACTATCTGACTGGATTTAATAGGGGAAACTGCGAAAATGCGACTAAAACGAACAATTTTATCAATTTAAATTACATGTTGGACTCAATATAGTGTTCCTTACAACTTACTAAAGATCGTGATCCATGGATATTATTGACATGCAGCCAGGAAGTCGTGTTGCCCTGACATTTATGTTTGCCTGATTTCGAACACTGGGGAAATAGAAGACAGAGACCTAAACATAAAGCAAATTTGCCTGTGAATGTTTTATATAAATACAATATAGGTTTAAATCTGGGGTGATTACTTATATCAGTGTTATATATAGCCTATATATCATCATATTGTCAGCCCTAAAACTTTATAGGTTTTTTTAGTCAGTGTTTTTAAAAAAACATCCAATAATGCTGAATATGGAATGATACATATTTAATTGATGAGCTGTTAATATATATATATATATATTGACAAAATGATAACTGCAAATCCACCTTTTGCTGACTGGAGTCCAGTTGTTTCTGTGAATTGCAGCGATCCATTTGCTCCTCTTTTTATCGCAGTCTGTAAAAATATACCTCTGATTTTTTTGTCAAATCTAGTTGTACAGTCAATTGCAAAGCTCTTTCCCACTTTTATATGTGTTGTGTTTGGTTTTTCGCGGCATTCACGCTGAACACATATACAGCCCTCAGTCTTTTTGCCACTCACTGTGAGAAACTGCAGCTCTCCGGCCGGAAGTGACGTCACGCGCATTCCCTCTATATGTCTATGGCAACAGATGCGCACCGCGAACACACGGAAGTTGACGGAACATTCTGCTCGTTACTAGGTAACCAACAACATCGCACGAACACACGTCACGTGATGGAGAAGGGAAGAAAGCTCGTCTGAACGCTTTTAGGCTAGAACATTTAATATAAAGCCCATCGTAGGCTATACATTATTGTTGATGCAGTCAGAAACTTCACAGCTACTTTGCCACCAGGCCAGAAGCTTCTGGCTCAGTTTGGCTTACATTACCTGAATAGCCTATATAATGGAACTGTTAGTGGGTATGGGAAGGAATGAAGATGTATTTCTTTTCTATTTTACTTAAATTATGTACTGTATTAATAGTTCTAGTTACATTAAGGCTACATGTATTAAAGCAGAGTGCTCTGGGTAATATTTTATATCCGGTCAAAACATACATTAATTATTGCCATTGCATTTGTATTTTTCAAAGATGTCAGGGGAAAAGCAAAAAGATATTTGTGTACACACACACACACACACACATACTCTCAATGTATGCCCATTTGTTCACAATGTCCCACCACACAATAAATCATTATACCATTTCGACTAGACACATTCAAAATGCAAAAAGATTTGTTTTTCCAAACTGTTTGGAGCAATTTGTTATATTTTTGTAATTGTTTTAATATTTTTATTAATATAACATTAAAGAGTAGGCTATATTTGATGTGATGAATTGCTCTGTCATTTATGAGATTTACCAATTGGTATAATTTCATAACGTCCCTGGAACGTCCCTGTCATGTGATGTGAGTTTACCCCGTGGGGAAAACATTGGCTCAGACGCCCATTGAAATACATGGGACAGTCATGACGAAGAGTTGCTGTGTCGTTTTCTGTACCACCAATAAACTAACAAATTATAAATTGAAGTTCTACATCCTTTCTAATAAACATACAGAACCAGATAGGAGGACAAAATGGCAAAATGAATCTTAACTTATTAGATTTCTGTGGGAGGAGATCCCTGTGTGACATAGTAGTGGATGTTAAACTCGTATTAGGCAGTGGGCCAGATTTGTATGACGTTACATCCCTTACGAAAAAAAAACTATAGTGATTCTATGAATTTTTACTGCTGTATGTTAACTGACTTTCTTTGTGTGAGCTGTGCTCTTTTGTTTCCATTTCTCCTCATGAGGCTATGAGATCATCAACAGCACAACCTTGTTATCATCAGACAGTTAGCATCTGTTGGCGGATTGGTCAGCAGTCTGAATGTCGGCAAATATTTAAAAAATAATAATAATTTAAACATTAAATTACATTTTAAATCAACAAATGTTGTAAATAAACATCAACGGTCACAAGTATTCACAATTTTAGAAAAAACGTTATACATAACTCTGCATCTATTTTTAGATATGTTGCTTTTTTGTGTGTGGCTATGCCTATGCTACTGACTATAGTAACTTTGCATCTACATTTCAACTTATTCTAACACTAACCCTACCCTGACCAGTCTCATTACTCTTCTAACACTCTACTGGGGGTTAGTAGACATGTAGGTGCAATGTTACTTATAGATCAACAGAATTTAATGAGAAATGCTGGGTTGTTTTAACCCAATTTTGGGTCAAATAGGGACAAACTCAAACATTAGGTTAATAATGTTATTTAAACATGTAACCTAATGGCTGGATCTGACCATATTTGACCCAAAATTGGGTTAAAACAACCCAGCATTTTTATCTCAGCACAGTGTGTACCATCAAAATAAAGCAAAACTTTTGATATTACTATTGGGCTATACATTATTGTTGATGCAGTCAAAAACTTCACAGCTACTTTGCCACCAGGCCAGAAGCTTTGGCTCAGTTTGGCTTACATTACCTGAATAGCCTATATAATGGAACTGTTAGTGGGTATGGGAAGGAATGAAGATGTATTTCTTTCTATTTCTTAAATTATGTACTGTATTAATAGTTCTAGTTACATTAAGGCTACATGTATTAAAGCAGAGTGCTCTGGGTAATATTTTATATCCGGTCAAAACATACATTAATTATTGCCATTGCATTTGTATTTTTCAAAGATGTCAGGGGAAAAGCAAAAAGATATTTGTGTACACACACACACACACACACACGCTCCAATGTATGCCCATTTGTTCACAATGCCCCACCACACAATAAATCATTATACCATTTCTGACTAGACACATTCAAAATGCAAAAAGATTTGTTTTTCCAAACTGTTTGGAGCAATTTGTTATATTTTTGTAATTGTAATTGTTTTGTAATTCTACTAACCCCCACTCTACTGGGGGTTAGTAGACATGTAGGTGCAATGTTACTTATAGTCAACAGAATTTAATGAGAAATGCTGGGTAGTTTTAACCCAATTTTGGGTCAAATAGGGACAAACTCAAACATTAGGTTAATAATGTTATTTAAACATGTAACCTAATGGCTGGATCTGACCATATTTGACCCAAAATTGGGTTAAAAAACCCAGCATTTTATACTCAGCACAGTGTGTACCATCAAAATAAAGCAAAACTTTTGATATTACTATTGGGACATAAAATAAGAATTACACTTTTTACAAACAGCATGCAAACACTTTCTTTAAAGTGGCCTTTTGTTAAAGGTAGTGATATGCAGTGGGTTACAAAGTACTATATGCTTTCTGCCCTGAACCATAGTGCCATGCTAGACATGGCTAATTGAATAGTGCTGGCTGATGAGGAAAAGACACTCCTGGAGTGTGCTGAAGGGTTTCAGC
Organism: Hybognathus amarus; assembly: GCA_030378365.1. Lineage (NCBI taxonomy): Eukaryota > Metazoa > Chordata > Actinopteri > Cypriniformes > Leuciscidae > Hybognathus > Hybognathus amarus. The sequence goes on from JAQIUQ010004128.1 coordinate 85,763, forward strand.
CAGCTGCAATTAGACAGGGAAATGATGCATGAAATGGTGGGAGAATGAAATAGGGAGAGAGAAGCTAGAGAGAGAGAGAGCTAACCACAGTCAAACTGAACTAAGAAAAATGACATTTTCAAAAGTAGGGAGAACAAAGTGTGATAAAGTGAGAACTGGAGCTAAAATCAGAAAATGAGAAATCATGATTGAACTGAAGTTCATGAGGGAAAGGGAAGAGGATTAGGGGAAAAAGAGGGTAGGTGTCTTTGCTACATGTCAATCTTTGTCACAGAGTTTAGAAATGGCAAAAAACTGCAGTGTAAGGTTTTAGTTTGCACCTCAAAAGACAGAAGTTTTCACAGGGGGCTTTGAACCTGCACCGCATATGAACTTCATCAGAAATTGCCCTTCGCTAATACTGCATTAGCCGTCAACATGAGGGAAGCCAGACTTGTTTTAAGTTTGTCCCTGTCATATTTCGTCCTCTACTGTACTGTGATGTATCTCGTGTGAACTGTGAGGACTTCAGAGAGCAAGAGCTTTTAAAATGGTTCCCCAACCCTGTCACTTCAGAAATGTGTTTAGCCTTAGTACAGATATGGAAGGGCTGTCATTTGTCCTCTGCATGTGAAGCAATCTCCTGCTGTTCACTGATGTTGTCACACAAATCATGCATGAAGACACATTGTGCCAGCTAAAATCACTACACACAATTCTCTACCTAAAACACAAAAATCTAGCAGGAATTTACTTGCTTTCCTTTCCAAAAACAACCAATCATAATGTTACACCTATTCACTAGGTCACACACACACTCCTCAAACACGAATTGCTTTTCTGATGACTAACCAATCACTGCTTTACTGTAGTATAAGCCTATAATAGGTCAAAGGTCAAATAACCTGTTTTGAACAATGGATGCCAACAATGGACAGAGACCCCCACACTCAACTGCATCCTTTACTGTATTATAAAGAATATACTTTTGGTTTACATATGTTTATGGTTTTGTTGTATACTGTACACAACAGTGATGTTTGGCCTAATGAATATTTTATGTTTCTACATTGCATTGGTGATTACAGTGTACTTGTTATACTCTCAGAAGATTACTTTCACTGTAGAACATTGTATTGAAATGTAGATATAAGCGTATGGAAGACCAAAGAGCTTTAGATTTAGAAAAAAACAATGTTTACATGGTGTATCAAAAAATGCACTATTATGATAATAAGTGCTTGCCATTTGATGGAAATGCTTCATTCTGACCAGTGTTTATGGCATTTTGAATGCAGTTACATTTTTGAAGGAGCTGTTAGGCATTTTGCATTTTGTGTGTGAAGTTTTGGGAATTGTGTGTAGAGTTTTGAAAAAGGTGACATAGTTTTGAAAATGTGTGTAAGTGTGTAAAGACTGCTGCACAGTGGCAGCAACTAGCGTCTTGAGCTCAAACAACACTAAGAGAGAGCTTACGAATGGTCCAGACCAACCTTACAAAAGTGTGACTTACAGAAGATATACTTCAGCGTACGAACGTTTCGGGAACCGTGCCATAAGGTTAAGAGAGAGGTTAAGGATTACTTTAAGAACTACTTAGAGATAAGAACTTTTTGGGAACCGGGCCCTGGTCGGTGTAATTTGTTAGATTAGAGTATCAGACACAATCTATATTTGCTGAAGACTGTTCCTGAACTGTTTCCCTCAATCTGCTTTTAAAACTTAAAATGTATTGTTATACAGTATTTATACATTGGCTCAGACGCTCATTGAGATCGTTTTACACTGGATCGGTTTATGAACTTTCCTCAGAGACAACTGGGATTCACTGATAATCCGCTGTTTTACTGGTGAACGAGGCTGAAACGACGATCTCCCGCCTCAGTGTTCATCCTCCCGTCTCCAAAAGCTAACCAGCTAATATCACGTCAACAGCTTTTCACGCGAGTGGGCGTGGTTTCCCACAAATCATGCATGAAGATACATTGTGCCAGCTAAAATTAGCGCTTTGGAAAATATTAGGTATAGGAATAAATTACTAAATGTTCCACACAAATATAGCCTGGATGCCAGCCCGAACTCCGCCCACAAAATTTTTTGGACGGGAAGTTCGAGTCTGAGACTGAATCCATTGAGGATTAATTATGATCAGGCAAACAATGTTCGCGCCAATCAAATTGCCAGGGCGGGCTTTATACGATGATGGACAGATTGATCTGCAAGTAATCATTCACGTTATCGTTTCCTCAGAGATGACTGCAGCTGTCGCGTCTATTGTGAAATAAATCGACACCGCATTCATTTTAATAGACAAACAGAGAACTGCAATCAAGGCATTTGTCGATTCGGAAAGATATTTTGCCGTCCTTCGGCAAAGTGGAAGGAGTGTAACTTATACGGAAAAAGTGTAACTTATACGCTGGCTCCGATGGTCACTAAGAAGATGGGACGTAATGAAAAGCCTGTGGTCGTTGTGGTTTCTGCTTTGCTCGCACTCATGGAGAAGTAAGTGAAAGAAGCAACACTCGTTATTTAACTTCTAAAATAAGTAAGTTCTGTAGTTGAAAACTGCGCTATGCAAAGGAGTTGACTTACTGCGTTGCTCTGATTGGTTGTAGGTCTACCAACTATCCAATTGAGTGCAGAGTTGTTGTTTTTTCCTGGTTCGGTTACGACACGCCTCATAATCAAAGCTTAATGGAGCGGTCTCAGACTCATATTCTCAATAGAATATGAGTATGACGAAGTCAGGCTAACACAAATATCCACTGACTCACTGAAAAAAAAAGTGTGTTGGATTTACATGATTTGATAGTGTACATCGGTCCCACATGAACCAATTAAGTTACACAAACATAATTTATTCATATATCTTCAACAACATGGAATTAAGCCATTTTAAGTTATCCAATTAAGTAGTTTCAAAGTGATTTTAAAAGACTCCCTGATTAGCTGTTTCAGGTATGCAAATTCACATATTCATTTATCCAATTAAGATTTAATGTATTTTAGTGTCACACAACTCAGTTTGTAGTATATAGCCTGCAGTTAGCTACCAATAGCACATGTTAGCATACTGAATGCTAAGGTACATACACCATCAGCAAAAAGCAGTTGCTATAAGCATAGATGAAACGGTCCACAGCCTAACCAAATGATCCACTCTTCTCCACAATGGTAACCAACTGTAATTTAAATGGTTCTAATAATTCCAATGTATTTGAACATTAAACACTATTACACACTAACTTTTTCTTATTTTCTCAAAAACATATAAAATAAAACTTAATTTCAACATTTATTCTCTCCTAATTCAGACATATGCAAAGCATGCTGGGAATTAACATGCACCGCCCAGTTTCAGTTAATACAACACAAATCATTCGTGTTCTCCAACACAAACGGATTAAGTAAACTTAAATTGTACATATATTTAAGCAGATTGGACACAATCAAATTAAGTTTGGACAAAATGTAAAGCAATTATGTTGCTTAAGCTAATTTTAATTAAGCAATTTGAACAAGCAGCAAAAATCATTTTTTTCAGTGCTCATTTGGTCAAACTGACAGATAAGCATTATTTGTTGCGCAACATTTAAAAAAAAAAAAAATATTTGTTTTAAGTCATTTTGCATGCAAGTTACCCAATCTTTGGAACATCAAAATAAAGAGTTACAAACTCTGTTCAGGGGTGCATGTGTCACAAATGATTGATTTGCTCCGCAATGGACAAAACGGCAATGGGCCTCAAAACACTGTAGGCCCTAATGCTAGTGCCTTAATGCTTGAGGTAATTTAATCATTGAAAAGATTCCAAACAAGGAGGACATTAAAGATAAATGAGATTTCTGAGCTTTATAATGAAGCATAGAGGTGGAAGGACACTTGTTCTTGTTCAAATAGCATTGAGACCTTCCATTACCCATATAGCATGCAGACACTGTATGTTCTGTTATATTGCATCATATTTTGTTTTGTGGTTGCCTAATGTGCTCTCTGCGTAATGTTGTGTCTGCCTAGTATTTCACCTGCATTTTCTAGTATTTCAGTTACACATTGCTCATTATTTAGTTACAATACAAACTGACTTGACATGTAGCTGCAAACCATTGGTCCTGATCTGCTGCATTAATGAATATGAGAAAAGAGAAATTTGTCATGAAAGAACGCTTGTGGAATTCCTCCGTTTAATAAATTAGTCTTTGAGTCTGCCTCATTCAACAATACAACAAAAAAGACAAGACTAAAAAAAAGGCAACCCAAATATGTTGTGCATGGAGGACCAAAGAAGGAAAGGATATTGAAAAACATTTTACTGCTATTGAGCTGGACTATAGACCTTATTCAGAGCAGCGCCATGACGGGTATGAAAGTGAGGCTGTGAGGGATAGACTTACTGTAGTTTCCAATGGCATCCGCTGTAAAAGATGAATAAAGCTATAGATTACTTACAATTTTCCACAGCTTACATTGTCAGGAGTTTTTGTCAACTGAAATTTCTTGGAAAGAATTTTTCCAGTGTTTCATAAGCAGAACAATCTGAAAACACATTAAATAACAGTACAGCCCATTGAGATGCCTGACTATCCCTCACAGACTTGCTTTCATTCTCATTAAAAATCAAAGATGGCGCTGCCATGAATAAGGCGTATGGGTAATGGGTATCATAGTATGGTTAGGTTTATGTGTTGGTTAAGGGAAGGATAACTGTGTAACAACAAAAATTAATTACAGATGTAATTACATGCAGTTTTTTTAATATAAGAACAATATAAAAATAAATAAATGTATTGTTTCAAATTATTACTTTAAATGTCAGTAAATAAGACACTTAATATAAAGTCATAAAGCCAAAACATGTCAGGGTGATACAATTGTCCAGCAATTGATGCAATTATAAAGAAAAAAAAGCCTCACCTAATTAAATAATCAAAAAAAAATAATAATAATCACCTAATAGGCTTTATGTTGAGCGTCACGTGACCAAACCGTGAAAACGGGTCTCATCGCATTCGCTTGTCAGAGAAAGTGTCAACGGCCGTAAGAACTGACTACGATATCTATGGATTTTTAAGGTAATCAGCTAACCTACCTAGTTCACTTTGTTATTGGCGTTTTATTCCATTTAAATATCTAAACGTTACTGTAGAAAAAATAAAAATAAAAACGTTAAATATCAATCTGCACATGTGAGGGACATTGGTTATGATAATCTTTGCTCGCTCCTTTTAAGTTATCTTGAGTAAAACCGCAAAAAAATCATGAAGCACATTCAAAAGACCAGAACCGGAAGCGATGACACCTGTTTTACAGAATGCGGAAGTGAGTTGTGCATAAAGCCTATTAAATAATCAAAAAATTCCTGGAAAGAAAACATTAATTTGTAGTTTGGCATAATACTTTATTATTATGTCTTGGTGGGGGTTTAGCACTGATTTAGTGCCTATTTTGCAAGTTTCAAAATCATATTATGTGACTAAAAATGTTATGTGGTGACAGCAACGTGAGAATTGTGGAAAGAGAAGGTTAAAGATAAAGTTATATTATAAGAGACCCTTGGAGTTCCTAAAATTAGGCCATATCCTTAAAGTTTCAGATTAAGTTTGTCACTGCAATGCAGTTAGTGTGACAACACTTGAGCTCAAAGTTGTGGAAAGAAACATACGAGGTGTCATATGCAGTAGCTAAAAGCAGGCCTCTGCGGGTTTGAAAAAGAGAGTGGAAAAGGGAACTTTAGTGTGAAGCTGGTGCCACTCACTCCTCACTTACCATGTAGTTTAAGCAGGCGCACAATTAGAAGAGGTGGTGGTGACTCTTAGCACATGAGGACAGTTATTCTGAAGGGTGTGTGGGACGGTGGGAGCTTGACAGCGGGTTTCAAATAAGAAGAAGTCCATTGGTAGTCGCCTTGGATCGAGGAGGAACGGAAGGACTTGAATTGGGATTCAGTTGAGGAAGCACCTGCTGTGAGCAACGGTGCAAGAGACTGAGTTTGAAGGGCAGAAGCAGTAAAGTGTTCTTGAGTGCAGAGGAGAGGCACCTGGAGCAATGTTAGAGGAATGTCAGAGAATCACAAGCACACTAGCATCTCCAACCCGTAACAGGGTGTCAGGTACGTACCTGCGTGGGTTCTCTGAGAATGAGTTTTGAGACATGGTGGGTTGAGTGCTTCATCCTCAGAGATTAAGATCGCAGGCTTTGCAACAGCAAACAGTTTCATGGCATGTGCGTGGGGATAAAGCTGAAAATATTGTCAAAAGGATGAGGTAAGTAGCTGTTTTTCTACCTTAACCATTATGATTTGAACGTGTGGGCATGTTTGAATGACTTTCTAAACTTGTTTGGATCTCCATTCAAGATTTGAAACATTTGATCAATCCTTTTTGCAAAAGCACAGATCCAGCTTTGATGTTTGATTGGGTTCCTTGTAGATTAGTATGAAAGGCAGTATTTTCAGAAACAAGTTGTTTCGCCTTGCATAATTTTGGCTGAAGACAACACAACTCAAATGCAACTCAGCATGGGTGTATTGAACTCCTCCGCTCAGTTAAAACCAAAATCCTTTATGTTTACATCTTAAGAAAAGTCCAGAAAAGTGTGGCACATTGCACATTGACCTTCAAAGCGCAAGGAAATTAAAGGCGTGATAGCCAAGTAAAACCAATCACACTTGCGCACAAGTTTGAATTTCTTCACCTAACATACTTTAAACAGCTTTCAGCACTAGCTTACGCAGAGGCAAGTGACAACACGGCTTAGACTTGGCAGAAATGCTAGCTTTAAGATGATAAAATAGCTTGCTGAGGATTTGGAACCAAGGGCTAGTGAAGGTTGTGAAATGATTCTCTGAGGTGCCGCTGTCACCGCAAGTCCAATGGCTGTGTGGGGAAATGGCCTTTAAATGATCTCTAATAGAAGTCTGGCTCTGCTCGCTAATGTCCTCTGTATGGGAGAGTGACTGCAGTGTGGAGAATCAGTGCTGAATGGCCCTATAAGTGCAAAATGTGACATGATTGAGAGGGATTTGGGCTCTAAATCAACTCAAGGCTTTTTTTTGTTTACAGTGATTCCTGACCACCGTGAGCCACAGCAAATAGGCTTTGGGGCAAAGAGTGGAGAGCTTGGAGTGAGATAGTTTTGTTGTCTAAGTATGTACAAGGCAAACATTCACAGATATTGACTTGTGTTCCACTACATATGTTCTACTGCGGCGAGGACATGGAAATATCACCATGATTACTAATGTCAGATTAGTAAGAGAAATGCATGGCACTTGGCTTTGGTAGAATTTTTTTGTTCACCAAGTAAATTATGTTTCTGTGCTTTGCAAATACTCACATTGCACACCTCCAGTATTCATGTGCCATTCTCATTTACCTTCTTGATGATATCACATTAAACCCAAATTAGAAAGGACCATCAACGGACTTTCAATCACTCCGGACATGCAGGATGCCACCGTTCTCTTCATCTCTTCCATCTTTCCATCCATAACCCACATCCACCCCTCTCCTCCTCTTAATCTAATCCACTGCAGTTTAATATACTGCCCTCAGCGCTCTTCTCACAATGCCTTTAAAAGTAGGTTTTATGAGACTGCAATTTCATTCCGCGGAGGAGCCGGCAGAGTAAATCCTATTCGCTTGTCGTCACACGGTGATACATTAACATGACAAAAGTGGTGGCTGCTGTGGAGTCGTGTTCGTGTACAGACGAGAGTCAGACAACGTGAGAGAGAGAGAAGAAATACGGAGATTAATTGAGGAAACAGTAAGAAAAATAGACTTTCTTGGGTATTGAGAGTTTACTTTCCTTTCCACATAACATGAATTTTTTAACCATTTTTGGAAAGATGGGCTTATGATATCATTTGATGGCTGAGTATGTGTATAGTGTGTGATAGAGAGAGAATGAGAGAGATGAACTAGATTCCTCTTAAGGTTTCTTTCTCATCTACTTAAAGGTCTTTTTTTTCAATGCCACTGTTCCTGCTTAACAGTACCAGCTCAATAGCCCCTTGTTGGGCCTTATTCTTTGTAAAACTGCTTTGAAAATCTACTATTAGAAAAATAAACTGCAGTAGAAAGTGCTTTCTGGAAAAGTACAATGATGTTGTACTGCACAATACAACTGTACTGCTGTTAAAATGCTTTTAAACTTCTGCACTTAATTAGTATCTTGCAGGAAAACTACATTTACATTTGCAGATTAATTACCATGCGTGGTCACCTGCAATTGTAAACTGGTATTTTTTATTTATTTAATTTAACCCCTAAAAATTATATTTGGTGGTATAAATCAATGTATTAATGTGGATATAGTAATGTTAATGTTTTTGACTTAAATTTAACCAGTCCATATAAATGTTACCAGTTTTACAATAATTCAGTTACATTTTCAGTCCAGATTACTTTTTACAAATTAAACTTAATACAATGTGATTGCAGTACAGTTGAACAAAGCTTCAACATGAAAACACACCCATGTTTTTGTGTTTTATGAGGACTTAAGACACAATGATGTTTATGGAATACCTGTACCACACATAGATACAAGCTTTAGTTATGCCATTTTATTGATTAATTTCAAACAGCTTGAGTATTGTGTGAGCTTCAGTATTGTGTGATGATTTGATTTCAGCAGTTTTGAGTATTACAGTATATTTCAGTGGTGATTGGGGAATAAGTCACATGGCCTAGTGGTTAACACATGATTCAGCGATAATGGGCATTTTAGTTCAATTGGTTCAATTGGTTTGAATCCAGGTGATTACAGTGTCTTGCCAACCACCACACAATAGACTCTTTAAAATATTTCCAAGAGTTCTACCAGCCTGTTCTCATGTAAATGCGTCTCTATAACACACATGTGTATTGTCGTGTAATATATACGCGAAAATGAGTTTTTACGTGCATATGAGATGCAGTTTTTGTCGTGCAATTGATACGCAGTTCATTTGCGTATAATACACACGCACCCCACATCACTAATTCTAGCAAGCGTCTAATACACACGCACCCCACCCCACCCCACACCTAAACTTAACCTAACCAAACAATGCGCATCATATGCATGTAAAAACTCACTTTAGCGTATATATTACACGACAATACACATGCGTGCTATAAAGACGCATTTAATGTGATCAGGTTGGTTCTACACAGCAGTCTGTCTTTGTAGGAACATCAACTTTACATTGTAACACCCCTAAACATGATCGGAACAAAACGGACATCATCTGGGTGGTCCTTGGTCAATGAAAGCTGTAGTCCAGAAAGTCCATACCTTCTGACGCCAGTCTGAAAATCTGGCTAAAAATTTGGTCACTGTAACCAAACGGTTTTGGTTACCAAAAGTTTTAAAAACAACCTTCATCTTAGGTGAACTATTCACACTACTAAACTAACAAAACTTGAACTGCAGTCTTCCAATATGCAATGTTCATTCATTTGGTGAACAAAAAAAATAGATAGTACATTGATGACCATTTCTATTTTGGCTTTTCTCATGTGCTTTGCAACTTCAGAGTCATAATGAAGCAACAGGTTTTGTGGCTAATTGTGTTTTAGTAAAAAAAAAAAAAATTACCTCCTGAGTTTAGAGCTTTGAAGCAACAAATAAACGCTATCAGTGAGAGTGAAACACAGCATTACTGGCATCACCCAAGTGACATTCAAAGACCACTGTCACCAAAGCAGATGGCCTCTCTCTCAGAGGGCCTGCTCTACTGAATGTCACACATAACCACTCACAATGCTGGGGATGACTGGAACCGTTTGCATGTTTAGAGAGAGGCCATATGGTAATGTGACAGTGTGTTTGGTGCGTGTCACTAAGGTGCTGTCATTAATGGACTGTGACAGATATTTCACATCGTCTGTGTGTACCGATGATCACCCATCCAGTAGATGCTAAACACACCACCTCTTTGATTTTTACTCTCTCTCTCCCACCCACAACACACACACATACTGTACTGGACACATGATGGAATGACAACACTGACTCTGAATGATGGTGACCAGTGAGGACAGGGCTTTGCCATACAAAAAAGAACTTAAAAAAGTTCTACCAGAAAGACTGGGAGGTCAAGTGAAAATACTTATTTTAAGGTTTACATGGTATTTATGAGCCCGTTCTCATCCTTTGGCGTCATATAGGTGACGCCATATGACATTTTGTCACACATGGCACCCTTGAGCATCAATATAACACGCAGAACCCAAGGCGTCATATAGGTGACTGGCAGGGTTCCAGACTGCGACCAAATTGGTCACATATGCGACCATTTTTTGAGAATGTGCGAGTTAAAATTGTATGTTGTCGCATATGTGCGAGTCCATATGTGTCGCATATGTGCTCGCGCAACAGAACGCCGTTGTCAGCTGCTGCAGTCCGTAACTTATTGTAGCATCTCACACGAGGCCCAAGTTCAGTTAACTTGTTTATTCGGCAGAGCACGTGCAGGCATTCAGAAACACAGCTGAGTAGAGCAAACAAAAACAACAGACGAACTTCCTCAACCCGCGCCCCCTCTCCCCAAGCCGCCAACCAACAGCACACCCGGGGTTCCACATAGCTGATTGACAGCCACACAGCCATTGACAGTCGCTACATTATGTTCAAAGTGATCGAGTCGGCTACATGATGAATCCATTTTCCAAACCGTGTTTTTGACTTATCCTGAATCACTACGCTACGCCTATAATAAGTGTTTATATTCGGACTATTTTATCCCGGGTCGAACTCGGATGCGGAGTTGCCCAGTGCCTGCGTGACTCGCCATAGACATTAATGGAGAGAAGTAGCTCCGGCTAAAGTGTTCTTCCGCAAGACACGTGCAGTTTATTTATTGACGAACGTAGACGTCACGCGCATCACACACTGATTGTGAAACGCACATCAAATTAAGGCATATAAAAATGAAAATGTCTCACGAAACAGCATGCTCCTTCGTCTTTTCAGCAGTTAGATGAGAGTAATTGCTCAACTGAGGAAAAGGAAATTATTATAAAATGCAGAAGGTAAGGAGTGTGAGATTTTTATTTTTGTTACAATTATAAACTTTGATAATGAAAAATCTGTATTATCTTATTATAATACTCTAATATTTTAAAATGTAAAGCATACATTTGAATGTTTAATGATTTAAAAGATAGAAAGATGATAATAGACAGACAGATAGATAGATAGAATATGATTCAAATGTAAATAGATTGTATAGAATTCATAGATAGAATATGATTCAAATGTAAATAGATTGTATAGAATTCAACTGTAAAACGCTTAAAATTACAGATTAAAATTACTGTCCAAAATCCATGAAAATCCAGAAATTTTGCAATGATTATTAATATATTACAGTTGTGTTTATGCTGCAACCCAGAAAGCCTTTGTTAGCTTTGGTCCATTAAAACCACTATTCATCAGCATGCATTGATTAATCCCATGGCATGTAGCAAAAAAAAAAAAAAAGGTGCGACCAAATCATATGCTGGTGCGACCAACTGAGAAAGTTGGTAGCACCAGTGCAACCAGTAGAAAAGTTAGTCTGGAGCCCTGACTGGCATCCTTTAGCGTCAATATGAGATACAGACCCTACCCCAGACCTAAACCTACCCATAACAGTGCGTTTTATATTGACGCTAAAGGGTGCCATGTGCGTAGTATTTTGACGAAATGTCATATGGCGTCACCTATATGAAAAATACATTTTAAATAAAATGATTTATGTTGATTAACAACCTACGGCTGCTTCACACCGCGAGCAGCAGCAGCGCATGAGCGTCAAGCAGGGGCGTCGCGTGAGCAGCACTGAAGCGGGGGTTTCGGTACGAGAGTCTATTTTTGCTGCCTGCTGAAGCTCAATTAAAAGTGAAAGCACGCTTTTGATGGACAAAATAAAAAGATTTCACACAAAAAGTGCTCAAAATGCACAGAATAAGCATGTGTGGTGTGTTTTAAGAACTGGACTACGTCAAAAAAGAAATTGAAGATTGAAAATAAATATTTGTAGAAGATTTACCCTGTTAAACTTGTTTTAATCATTCCGTTTGGGTGAAAGTATGGTTATGATTATAAAAAATGGATGATGTGGATGAATAATGAATGTACACATGTACAGCATTAGATGATACGAGGCTGATCGTGGAGGCCAAGAAGCTCAAAGTGCCTTATGAGCCAAAAAATAGGTATTACAAGGACATATCTTCTAAGGAAAAATCTTCTTTTGCTATTTCTGCAGATGGTAAGTCAACAATAATTGTATTACAAATATTCTGCAAGTTAAATACAGGCATATAATGAATAAAAACCGAAAAGTTGTCTGAGAACCCAATGTTTAAAGAACATTGTTTAAATTGAACATTGTTTAAATTGTTCTGTCGGTTTGGAGCAGCTGCTGTGATGCCGCACAAACATGTCCAGTGTGAATACTCTTGCACATCTGCAGCTGCAGTGACAATGTAGTTGCGCTGTCGCAATGTGAAACGGCCGCAACTCTAGACCACTTATTGTAATACACTTGCTTCAGTTGGCCTCACACTTGTAACATTTCCCTTTGTAAATAACAATAAAACCCTTGTTGATTCATTTCCTTTCAGAGATGTAAAGCAGCCCATCTTCAAAACTTAAATTAATTCAGCATGAATTTAGCTGACTGACACTTTTTTGTAGAGGAAATTGTCTTCTTCCTAAGCCAGGGTCATTTTAACCAATCTATTAAATATTATACAAAATTCATTCTCTCGGTGTAAACTGAGAGGAAGTGTGTGAGGGAGAAAATCCCTTTAGAGAGAGAAATAAGTGAGACTGTTCAGAATACAAATTCTACACATCTATAAAAATGTCTATAGAAAATCTATAAAAGCTTAAACAGACAGATAGGAAATGTGAACTGAGGCGGTTCATTTAAAATAAACATTGAGACTGCGAATTATAATATGAAATTGTAGAGAGAAGGTTTGGAGAATACTGCATTGTAAGCTCACAGTCAGAAGTTCAAAAGCTGCTGTCTCTTGGCAGGCTTGTGCTGGTAACCTTCCTACATATGACATTATTTACATAAAGGACTAGGGCTTCCGAGAAATATTAATTATTGATGGTAGCCATAATGAATGATTTATTTAAGAAAAAAGCCAATCAAAAGAAACAGTCTTCCGACACGACCTAGGTAGTATTATATATTAATAACTCAAGGACAAGCTGTCATTGTTCAGCCCTACCTAATGCTTCAGGGGTACAGCAGAGAAGAGACAGCTTTTGTACTCAGCTATCACGCTTTAATGTCACTTTGGAAGAGTTTGAAATGGTGTTAAAATGTGCGGATGTGTGTGGAAAGAAAAACATGTCCCTGTTATTAGGATTTGAAAAGTTTTTTGTCTCAAATATGGTTAGTTTGCGTGTCTCCACAATGTGATCTTATCTCTCTAGAAACTCTTGTCTTATAGTTCACCTAAAAAATATTTCAAGTTTGTCATCATTTACTCACTCTTCTGTCATTCCAAACACCTATTATTTTTTTCCCTCTGCAAACAAATGACATGAAATAAATGAACAAACGTCTTTGCAGTGCAATGAATGTGAACTGAAACATTCAAGCTTATTATAATAATAATATATTATTTGTATTATTGTTTACTTCTGATGCACTGCATATGTGCTTAAATGGCTTACTAATGACACAACTACCTTGAGGCTTTATTGGTGTTTACCACTGTAATTTTGCACAAGAACATTAGACAGTCATATCCATAATAACCTGCAATAAATTAAGCCAGAGCCTTTTACTTTTAGTATGACTTTAAGCCTGTACACCGCACATAAATTAGACACAATGACGGTAGATAGATGTATAAATTCAAACAGGGACTTTTATTGGTAGGAACACAATCCACAAACAGGTGAGATGACCAATAGAGAGTTACTTGAAGGCTTGATATAAATATTATGCTTATCTTGCAGGTTTTCCAGAGCACACTCATACACACACAGTCACAAGGATGACTGGATGACAACTAGATGACCGAATGACTTAGAGCCAATTTGATTACAAAGAGCTCTCGGTTGTCAATGTCATAATTTCTCTCTACCAGGATGAATTACTTGGAGAAATATGCACTTGGATAGAGATGGGCTGGATTCCCCTGCTGCTGTGAGAGGACAGAGCAGTCTGAATCCCAAGATGTCATACAACTGACGCTTTTGACCATACGTCAAAATCCGACGTATTAGGGTACCCTTTAACGTCAGTTAAATGACGTTACTCTAATCCTAACCCTACCCCAGACCTAAACCTACTGAACGTGGTGGGCAGTGTTCAGCCCTTTTCCAGGAGTATACCAGGATGTCAGTAATATAGACCAGTAAGGTTCACAAAAGCAGTCTTCCATTCATCCCCACTCCCACACAACCGTTCCAGTGCAGCAGGGACGACGGGAAGTGCATATCAAAACATGTCTTTCTTGGCCATAAAGAAGAAGCTGGAGGCAGGGAAAGTGGACGGACTGATGCAGACTTGCCACATAATCCTCCATGGCTTGTTTTAAGAAAGAGATAATGAATATATTTTACTTCTGGGCACTGGTTCACCAGGATTCAGGTCAATCGTCCAAATGGTTGGTGTGGTGGCAATTGTGAGGCTCGCCTCGGGCCAAAGACATCCTGACAGTTGGCGTTACAGGTAGGAATATAATTGTTTAAAAATGATTGTTTAATACTCCGGTGAGTGTGAAGGCTGAGTGAGTGAGGGAGAGCCTGATGTGATCCTGACACTAGGGGCCCTATCATACATCGACGCTAGGTGTGATGCAAGTAATTTTTGCTAGTTTCAGCCTGACGCAGTTATCATTACCTTGTGCTATCATACCTCGTGCTGGTCTGAAAACGAGGTGTATTCAGGTGCATTGCTGGTGCGTTGCTATTTTGAGGCAACTGAAATAGACTGTGCCATTGACCAAAAAACCCTTTCAGTCAATGGGACCGGATTTTGTTTTGTTATTTAAAGGGCACATTAGTAACATGAGCCTATAGGCGGTGCACAATGCACAATTCTGTTTATTACACACACAGCAGCATACAAACATGCAAAATATAAAAAAATAAAATGATTATAATGTAAAAGATTATTCTGTTTGCAAATTCCGCAATGTAAATAGCGAATCCGCCTTGGCGGTAACGGAAAAGCAAGCTTTAGCATAAGTTCTGCCAAGAAGACTTAATTACCGCGTCACTTGTTACCTTCAGGTTATCCAAACACGGATTACGATCTCTGGACAGGGCCTAGGCCAAAGAACTTTACAAATAATTGCCTGCTGGGCTGCCAATAAATGGATGCTTTGTTACATCATTTTATCTCCCAAGTCTTTCTGGTAGAACTATCTTTTAAAGGGAATGGAACATGAGATTCAGATTGTTTTTTCCAAGTAACGCCCAAAACACACATTAGTCATTAAACGAATAGGGACAACCCTTTTAGACCATGTGCCCCGGCCCGCTGGTTTGCATTGTGTGCTTTAGACCATGCACTTAGATCATTAAAATGAGCTTTTGGAGACAAATAAAATTACAAAAATATCAATAGGATAAACTTTGACTGTGAACATTCCTACAAGTATTATGAGTTTCATAAATCTTAACATAATTAATATATTATACACTATTGTGTGATTAATTCTCAAAATAATGAACATATCACTGTTCAGTTAAAAGCCATCTCTGTGGCGTCACAATCAAGTTGAATTGTGGGATATATTAAATTGAAGGGACAAGGGTCTGTCCATATAGAGCCCGATCTCATGAAAGTTCGTATCTTATAGCACGAATGTCATTTCTCGTGCCATTTATACACCCAAAATAGTTTTTGCGTGTATATGGTATGCGTTTTTTACGCACTTTATGGCGTAATATACACACAAACTCCCCACCCCCTCCCCCTAAACCTACCCAAAGGGTTTTCAGTATGCACGCATTTTTTGCCGTAAAAATGCCACAAGAAATTATATTTGTGATATAGATATGCACTTTCATGTGACTGTGTTGCCATATAATCTTCCCTCGTCCACTTTATGAAGTGGAACCCACTTCAAAATAGTGACAGGGATTCCCCGAAGGGAAGTGCTTAGGGAAAAAAATTAGTGTCTAAAAGTTGAGCGCAATGCAGCCTATGTGCGTTGCTGCTTGTTGACTCTTATCGTTTAGTTTTAAATTACCATTGATCGTCAGTGTTTGGAGTTTTTTTTTAGAATTTTTTTTATTACTTGTTTGTGTGAAATGGCCTCTAAAGAAACAACATTTCAGTCCAAATGCTCTGCCTTTTCCTCAGAGTTAAAGTTACTTACATTTTGGCTCATTTCGATTCAGTCCCAAACTAATAAATGGTGACATGAAATGAATGTCTCCATCGCAGCAATGACATTAGAAGGATGAAGATCCAGTACGTTTGGATCTTCAGCCTGCTAATACACAGCAACAAATGAATCAGGCAGAGTAAAAATGAGAAAGCAATCATGTTAGCTCTAGATATTAGCCCGTGAGAATGTCACTGATAGAAGTAGCAAATAAATGAAAGAATGTGATATACACCAAATCCAATAATAGTGTGCCTCTTCATGATAACAGGTGACTGAAGCCCACAATCAGTCATCTAATTACAGGTATTTGGGCAAAATACCTTTTTTTATGGCAGAAAAGAAAAGTAAGACATTTTTATTGTCAATTTCTGTGAAGTTTTGGCTTGGCTCAGTTACTGACTCATTTGAAAGACTGCAGACATATAAACAGCATAAAGGTCACAGAACATAACATTCTATCAGGTGAAAGAAAATGCAATCGTCTACACACTTCAGTATGCGATTATCACACATTAAATCACAAAGGTGCTTATGCCAATTGATCGTGCAGCTAATTGGGCATGATTTGAATTGAGCTATGATAATCACTGGTCAAAGGTCCATGTCAGGATAAAAGAGATTGCTTGAGGTCAATGCGCTCTTCAGTGTATGTGAAAGTACATTAAATAAAAACGTCATTGGATATCAGTTTACCATAATAAGAAAAATAATCCTTAAATTAATTTATTAAAACCTTGAATTTATTAAATTCAAAATGTACTTCAAGAGGCAAAAATACAAAATGTATTTTGAAAGTGCCCCTAGGATGCTATTTTAATGGTTGCCTAATTTTGTTTTGGAGGTCTCACAATAGCTTTAAATTTAGGCCTCTTTAATAAAAAACAAAAAAAAAACAACTTTCATTTTAAAGTAATGGGAAAGTTAGCATATTTTAACATTGCTGATGTTGATTTGAAAATGTAATGTTATGACGTAGTGTGTTATATTCCAATGCATGTATCCATTTAGTTACACCAATTTTAGTTGTTTCTAATTGAAAATTAGGTGTTTTTTTTGCATGGGTTAACAAGCCCATTCTCATGCGTCACAGATCAGGAAGATACAGACGGGTAAGTTTAAATGGTATATTGCAGATGGTAAACAACAGGAAATGGCAGGTGAGTATCTGGTTAGTTGAAAATTGCAGGTAACGATGAACAGTCTTATGAACAGAGTCTGTTATATTTTGCAGGCTGGGCGAGAATGGAATGCTGACTGAAAATCAGAAGGACCAGGACCAGAGTGCAGACGAGTGACGGACTGGAAGAAGACCACTTAGAAGGTAAGTAACAGGTAAGTAGGCTTTTGAATGGCGGGAGTCTGTAGTCGTTGGTGGCGACGAGACCAGACAACTGAAGAGGTGAACGGGTGACTGTTTTATGGTGAGTGAGACGGGGATTGCGTGCAGGTGGTGGTGACGTGTGATAATGATTAGAAATCCGGGGAAGCAGATCGAGTGGGCGGAGTGAAGGTGTCTGGCGCTGAAGCTGGTGTATCCGTGACATCATGAAAGTTCGTATCTATAGCACGAATGTCATTTCTCATGCCATTTATATGCCAAAAACAGTTTTTGTGTGTATATGGTACGCGTTTTCGCGTGCATATGATACGCACTTTATGGCGTATAATACGCACAAACTCACCACCCCCCTTCCCCCTAAACCTACCCAGGGTTTTTCAGTGCGTAGCATATGCTAGCAAAAAAAAAAATAATAATAAAAAAAAACATTTTTGGCGTATAAATGCCACGAGAAATGACATTCGGATACGCATTTTCATGAGACTGTGCTGATATAGCTACCATATGTCGCAGGCTCATTGTAAAAACATACCTGTGGCTAAATTTTTGCAAAAGGCAAAATTCGTACCAATACGTACATTGCTATCGCTGCAGTTTCCAACAGAAATTAACACTAAAGGCAGTGATACAGCAAGCACTTAATCATTTTCGTACACAAATATGATTACAGGAGCAGATTATGGTTTTAATAAAGAATTGTATTACACGTAGTACCTTGGACAATGTTATGACTTCAAAACACTTTTTCCATTTTGTATTATTTGTAAAAGAATATATTTTGCAGTTTGCATTACGTAACCAGCTCCATATGTTCAGTTTTACTAACATATTAAGGTTGCTCGTTAGCTCAGCTAATATTGTTTTTGTGATGCAGAGAGCTCAGGTACGAATCCCGTGAAAGACGTTTCCTTATGTTAACACTATCGCGTGGGTTTATAAACCCCATACAGTAGGCTTTAATTTAGGTGTTCATTATTTTAAAATGGAGCTTTAAGCTTTTGGCTCCACTCACCGGACATTTCAATTCAGAACTGTGGTGAAACAAACTGTACAAACTCCAACGTAATAAAACGTTGCAGTATTCAACGTTCCGGAAAAAAAAAAGCCTTTGAAACTGTTGCAAACGTGCACAATGCAATGTAGGCTATTTTGCTTTTGCTAAAATGTTGCCACAGGTAGGGTTTTTCGGTAACGCTTTTAGATTACAGCCTGGAAAGTACTGCGTAATTAAAGCGATTTTACAGCATAACCGTTGGTAATTATAGTGTACCTATAACGTACTTACAATATAAGTATAAGGGAACAATATTTTAAGTTTGGGAAATAAAGGGGTAACAACCAGGAGAATTAAAAAAAATATTTATACTGTAAGTATTATAGAACTAAGGGGTACTTATTCTACTATTTATGATATAACAATCTTACATTTGGGAGCAATTAAGCAAGAACATACCTTTTTGAAATAATGGTGAACCAGTACATACTGTATAGGCTGTTTAAAAATTACAGGGTAAATATCTATGCAATTATAAAGTAATATTTTAACAAAAGTGCACTGAAAACGAAAACTATTGCAACTTTTGCTTAAATATTGGGCAAAGATACTCTTGTTTCATGTAGTGGTGCTTGTTACCCTCTTGTTCCATGTAGTTACAGGGTAAGTGTGGCATTTCGGGCTGTAAATTAAAGTGGTGCTTGTTACCCTCTTGTTCCATGTAGTTACTGGGTAAGTACAATAAAAATGCATACACAATCTTACATCACTGACTCAAAAACCTTTATTTATTATACAAGCACCACTTACCCTGTAACCACATGAAACCAGATATGTTTCCCAGTATATTAAAAAAAATTGGGTAACACTTTACAATAATAGTACATGAATAATCATGTACTAATACCTGAATTAATAGTTACTTCAACATTAACTCATGATTAGTGAATATATGAACTAATAATGAACAAATGAAGAGCAACCCTTAATTGCAACAGGAGTCATACTGATTCATGCATGAATAACAGCAGCCTTAAACATGTTAGTACATGTTTGATAGTTAATGCATTAATTAACGTTTAGGGGTAAACTAAAACATTCTCAATCTGTATGAATAAATAAAAAGTTATCTAAATTTGAATTAAACATATGATTTCATACTGCCATAATTTAAACTGTAATATCATAATCTGCAGCAAGTATTGTGACAAATAATTGAATTAATTAATTAATTTGTCAATTAATCTGTCTAATCTTTCTTCCTGGAGCTACAGTATGTAGGGTTTGTTTCTGGTGGGACACTCATTAGTGGTACACTTCGGTGCTCATTCGAACATTGTCTGGTTGTGTTCTTATATGGTAATGCTGGCATTTTAATCTCATAAATGATGACTTCTTTCGTAAACAGAATTAAAGACATGTTTGCATGTATGTTGTATTTAGGAGGTTTCAGGTGGTTATGGTTAATTAACTGTATTTTTTGTTTAAATATGCTCCAATTAGCATCAGCTTATAGCTTATTCCCTATTTTACATGTAATCATGTCTTATGTGTGTCTTTACAGCTATGTTTGGGACATTTTTAAGTCCATGTATGTTTAATTGCATAAATAAAATTAAAAGAACAATACTTAATTTTGTATTTTTATTTTTTTTTACCATGGGTGTGAAGGAATAAGAATGGCACTCTTATTGTTTATGGTTATTAATATATTAGTTCATGATTTGTAAGTACATCATTGTGTCATGACTTTACTTGAGGAGGCACATCATCATTAATTCATTATTATCTAACCATACAATAACATCAACTAATGGCTTGTTAATGCATCATTATGTCATGACTTTACTTGAGGGGGCACATCATTACTAACTCATCATTAATTACGTATAAAGTAACATGAATTCATGACTTGTTAATGTATCAATGTCATTTCTTGTCTTGGCCCTTCAAGAGTACATATTTTAAAAAATATCAATTACACATGTGCTATACATATTCAGCTCTTCTAAATCATAATTTGGTATTTTTTGGTGGATTGTAAAGAAGTGGAAGAGCAGAGGTGTTCGAATTTGGATGGAGAAGGAACTGTACGGTAGGAGGAAAGTGGACACATTTTGAGGGGGAAAGAAAACAAGACTAACATTCGACTGTAATATGATATTAAGACAGTAAACAAATCCACAAAATAACCACAGAAATAACCATCATCTGTGCTAACACTGATTTTAATTTTGAAAATTGCATCTGTTTAATGGATATATTAGTGTAGGTTTTTCACTCTTGATGGCAGAAGTGGCATCACTTAAAATGGAATGAGATTACTCAATTTTTTTATTGATGCATTTTTGTGTGTTTAATGAGAAAGGTTAAATGTAAACATTGCAAGACATTCACTGATGTTTGTGACAGTTGCTGGTGGCAAATTTATGAACAATTTTAAATTGTGTGCCCTTTTAATACATCTTATCTTCTAATCTAGAGCATGTTTGATTTAGTTTACCCCATAGTGTTAATTTATACATTAATTAACAAGCATGTACTAACGTGTAGTTAAGATGGTATATTCATGCAGGAATTCATATGACTCATGTCGTAGTTAAGGTTAGTTCCTCATTAGTACATGTCTTAACTCATCATTAGTTCATAGTAAAGTAATTATTAATTCAGGTATTAGTACATGATTATTCATGTACTATTATTGTAAAGTGTTACCAAAAATTGCAATAGTCTTAGCTTTTCTTGTCTTGAAACATGTTAGCCCAAACATAAACATCTGCACTTTTGCTATCAATTTATTTTTTTTATGTATTTTTGTAATAAATGCGTAGATGTACCCTGTCATTTTTAAAAAAGCCTATACAGTATGTTTTGATACACAATTGCTACAAAAAGGTACGCAGTGAAAGTTCTCGTAAATTGCTCCCAAATGTAAGATTGTTGTATCTTTATAGTAGAATAAGTACCCCTTAGTTCTATAATACTTAGAGTATAAATATATATTTTCAATTCTCCTGGTTGTTACCACTTTATTCCCCAAACTTTACATATTTTGCCCTTATACTTACATGTAAGTACTTTATAGGTACACTATAATTACAGAAAGTTACACTGTAAATTCCTCTTAATTACACAGTACTTTCCGGGCTGTAATCTAAAGCGTTACCGGTTTTTCTAATGAAGCCAGGCCTATAGCCTACATGATACTTGAAGACATGTAGTGCCTCAGTGTGTGTGTGTGTGTGTGTTTGTGTGCGTATTAGAATGTTGGCCATGACTAGTCATTTGTTTTTCTGGATTGGTTTATTTTCTGTATTAGGGGCCTTTCATATCTACCTTGTTTGGTCTGGACTTTTGGACTTTTTGGTCCAAATAAAAATGTGGACCACAGACCACAGTCCGTACCAAACAGATAAAATTTGGTCTGACGAAAGAGGTAGTCTCAGCCCGGATCAAACTTAACAAAGGTTTGGTTCGTTAGTGTGAAAGCATTTCTTTTACAGAAAGTTCTGGTGGTTCTAGCATAGATCGAATAAACAGAAGGTGGATATATATATATATATATATATATATATATATATATATATATATATATATATATATATATATATATATATATATATATATATATATATATATATATATATATATATATATATATATACATACTTTTGAAATTATGGTGGGGCTTTGCATAGTTCTCATGAGAACAAAACTGAATTTCAACTCAAAACATTTAAACATTAACTTTATTTTCAAAAAATATACAGCAACCTACAATATCACATAATATATTGCAAATGTAAGATCTCCAGCCATCAGAAGAATCCCCCATATACGTTCATTCAGGCTTTTACGAGAGAATTTTACGGCTCACTGAGCCTCATGCCCTGCCAGTATTAACAATGGTGCGATATCTATACACACCACCATAAATCAGTGCAGTGTTAAACTGTTAATCTCTGACTTTGGCTCATATGAGTCATTCTAGACTGATTCATATATGTTTGGCTATAGTCATGCATTATTTCATCTTGCTGTAGTAACAGGCATGTTTGTCCCAGTTCTTTTTTTATTTTATTTTATTTTATTATTGCAAGCAAACACAATCTTAGTTGTGACTGCATATGAGTTGGGAGTGAGAAAGTGTATCATATACACACCCACACGCACAGAAAAAATAACTCTGTTAAACACATCTTCTGATGCATATTTGACGTCATGCTCCAATGATGTACATAACTGAATTCAAACTCATACACTTTGAGCAGACTTGTCTTTGAAAGAACCTCTTGACTTCTCTCTGACCTAGAGAATGTCTCTGCAGTCACACATGAGCCGTTTGATGGCACAGTATAACAGATGCATTGTCTATGCTAAAACCTGGGACTGCTGTGATATGAACCTGCCACAGCTGAAACAGCCAAAACCCCTCTACATCTCTTAGAGCCAACCCTTGTCTGGACTCCCCTGTGCCAGGCCAGGAATCAGAGGGCTTCCCTTGCCTGGATGTTCTGTGTATTGTCCTTTCCCTTTTCTCTAACCTCTGTCAGTCCTCTCTCCACCCTCCCTGATAGAGGCATTGGCTGGGCTGCATGCTATGCCATTCCCTGATGCCTGTGCTGGTTAAGCCACTGCCAGCCTAATGGTCTGCGCTATTTGTTTTTGTTTTTGTGTTACTTTTGCATGCCAAGATGTTAGTGGAATACAGCAGAAAATATGCATGATATACAGATGCAGAAAGATTAAGTATTATCCAGGGTGTCCGCGGGTCTTAAAAGTCTTAAAAAGTCTAAAATTCTGAACTTTAAATTTAAGGCCTTAAAGGTACAATACCTAAGATTTTTGCATTAAAATATCCCAAAATCACAAGGCCAGTGTTATATATTTAGTTAAGATGATAACTTACAATATTCCAAATGTTTCAAGCAATGTTTAAATCGCGAGTAAATTGAGATTTTAACCAAGGAAACGGGGCGTGTGAGCAGGGGTGAGCTGGGAGTCGCCAGTCAATCGCGTCATATCGCGTTACCTCAGTTTCCGCTCGTACTACGTGTAGTCCTGGACAAATGCGGAAGTTGTAGTTGTGCGTTGCGTCTATCAAGCAACAAACGTCAACTTGTTTCGCGCATTTGTAATGGAATGGTGCACATTCTGGTGCATTATTCTTTTCAATTATTCTCGGAATGTGAACTGTTGGCTGTAAAGGGGGTCGCACACCGGATGAGAAGAGCCGCTGCCACGTCTCAGGACAAAGTCCAGTATCGCACACCGGACGCGGCACTTTCTCATCATGAAAGGAAGATAATGTCTGTTCTATGTTATGATTGTACTGTACAATTAAATACAATCGTTGCTGAGTCTGCAGTCTGAAAATTTTACATCAGAACATCTGTTCACTGAATTGAGAATATCACCTGAAAAATCTAATAACATCAGCAATTGTCATTCAAGCAGCTGATTTCTGTAAATGAATACAAAACTAAATGCATATTGCAGCATAGGGCGAAGTCAGGATACATTAGCAACGATTTCGACTTCAAACCCTCTCCACCATAGCTTCGTCCAGTGACTCGTACAGTAACATCTGTGATAACTAATTTACTTTTAAACCTGACTTTTCTTGCGGCTATTTCAGTTTAATGAAAAACAAGCATGTCATTAAACGCAACATTTATAGAAATCGAACTTTACCTCATCCATGACAACTAATTTTCGATTCCCGTCTGACTGATTTATCCACGGTGGAGTTGAAAACAACAGTTCCCATCATTCCGCGTTCCTCCACGTCGTCATCAAGCAAAGCCGTTGTTGTTGTTTTGAATGTAGCGCCCTCTAGTGATATGCAATCTTAGGTATTGAACCTTTAAAAAGTCTTAAAAACGGCTAGATTTTCATCTGAGGTCTTAAATTTGATTTAGTCAGGTCTTAAAAAGATTTTACCCTCGTGTCATTTGCCAAAACTCTGGCCGCAAAAAATTATTACAAAGTAGCAAAAAAGTATTGAGTCGTAGCCTACAAAGCAGAGCTCTAGAGCAGGGGTTCAAACACGGCGCTCGCATGCTAGCATTAGCTCGTGGCTTGATACGAGGTAGCTCGCCAAGAGGCCATTCACACACTGGGTTTGCAGGCTCAAGTTCATTCAAATATAGGCTCGTGGCATCCGCAGCGAGATTGAAAAAATCTCACCATTTCAGATTCAGAATGCCGCAAACGAACCGAAGAACCAACCAATCAGCCCCTTCTGTAACAAAGTTCAGTCAACATGAAGAATCGCAGTGCACCCAAACACTACCGGTGTTTTTCTCATTCTCCGTGAATAAATTGTGAGCTACAGCAAGCGTTTCTCTGTGGTGGAAATCCATTAGCTACTAAAACGTCTTTGTCGTTTTGGAGAGCGCAGTGCATGGTTGCATAGCAATGACAGACACAACAGGAAAATTGGCCCAAATTTTACTATTAATAATATTTCTGTTTCAGAACTATTTCTGTTTTACAAGATATTTTAACTAGATAACCCTTTGCAAGACACTCCTTTAAAATCTGGCCATCATTTTTACTGGTATTTTAATGTTTATGTAAACAAAAAGTGCATATTGATGCTAATTGTATTTGCTGGATTTCGACATTTCGCAAATTGATTTCATAATAATCATGAAATTATTTGTTCATGCCATTTCATCTCTAGGTATGATCAACTAAAATCAACTATAATTGTGTTTTTACAGTATAAAATGCAAAGTTCAAATTTCTATACTTTCTGTAAATATTATTTTCTCTGACGCTCTTTTACACACACACGCACACACACACATAAAATATTTTTTTCTGAATATTATTATTATTATTTTTAATTTTTGGTACTGCGTCGTGTAGGTCTTAAATTTCAATGTTTATGGTCTTAAAATGTCTTAAAAAGGTCTTAAATTTGGCTTACTGAAACCTGCAGAAACCCTGATTATCCCTCAATCTAGTTTCTAGTCTTATTTGGCACCACCAACACAGTGACTTAAGTCTGGAGAATTCAATCAAAACAATATTTGCACAGAGTTATGTAGGAATGGCACAGCCTGTAGTGTTTAATCACAACATGTTTTATAGTCTTTATATTATTAATATATTAATCTATTTTTAAAACATTAGAAAGACAATTTAACTTTAAGAAGATAACACTTTTATTCAGCAAGGACCCAACTGAAATAATCGAAAGTGACAGTAAAGAGGTGTACATGGTCACAAAAAAAATTATTAGATTTTTTTTTTATCCATCAAGCAATCCTGAAAAACAAAATCTTGAAAACACATATTAATTATGAATTAAAAGGACTAATAAACAGCCTGCATACAATAGTTGCTTATTAGCATAGTCAATAGTGATAATTGTTAAATAGAGGTTTTTATTCGTTACATTACATTTATTCATTTAGCAGACGCTTTTATCCACATCGACTTACAAATGAGAACAATAGTAGCAGTTAAACTAGCAGTAGGACAACAAACGAAAGTGCTATGACCCCTCTTAGTTTAATTTAAAGGGCGGGTTTACTGCGATTTCACTTTTTTCATTTTTAAATAGTGTGTAATGTTGCTGTTGGTGCATGAACAGTATCTGCAAAGTTGCAGCACTGAAAGTTCAGTGTAAGCAGAGATATTGTCTTTTAAAAATCAGGAAGTAAAATTGCCTACAAAAACGAATCTCAATTGGGACTACAGCTGGGTTCATGGTACGCCACTAACCCACACATTTGCATCAACCCCTCCTCCGCAAATATGCAGGGAAGGGCATGCGTCGAGTGAGTTGTGTTCACGCAGCTGTCAGGTCTTCTGTGTTTCGGGCTTCCCACGGACACTATACTTCGACAACAATGGATACAATTTATGTTTGATTATATTCCTGAAAGTGACTATCATAATCTAGCTCTCTGTGCTGCGCATTTTACGGAAGACAGCTTCCAGAATCTCCACGAGTTTAGCACCGGATTCAGTAAGAAACTGTTACTAAACATGAAGCAGATTTTTTATAATACTAATGTTGTAAATGTATTTTTCATATATGTATGCTTTATGACTATTTTCG
>JAQIUQ010004128.1:117500-215000 GCA_030378365.1 Hybognathus amarus
GCGCAGAGCCCTATTGTTTTCCTTCCGATTATTTTTTTTTTTTTTTTTTTTTTTTCTTTTTTTTTTTTTTTTTCTTCTTCTAGCGACTATTCGGGCACTTTTGGGGCCCTTAACATGCTCGAAAACTCTTGAAACTTTGCACACGGGTCAGAACCCGCGGCCATCAGAGCCGGGCTGAAGCTGGTACCCGGGCGTGGCAGGGCGGCTCGTCAGCGCCCCTGGAATGGGGTCCGAACACCTGGTCCATAACTCAAACACACTTGCATGTAATAATATGAAACTCGGTACACATGTCGATAGCAGAATTTCATCTATACCTCGCGTTCTTGCTTTTTACCCCAGCCCAACAGGAAGTCGGCTATTGAGGTTTTTTTGTAAAACACACGCAATGAACTTTTAAATACTCCTCCTAGAGCTCCTGATCCAAATTCGACGAAACTCGGTCAGCTAGAAGTCAAGACATTGAGGATGAAAGTTTGTGTGGGGATTTTGATATCTCGAACGGTTTGGCCGTGGCGAGGAAACGAAAACTATGGCGAGAAACGTGAAACAGGAAGTGTGTCATAACTTCAGCATACATTAACTGATCTGGATGAAACTTCAGCAGTGCGTTCGCTGTAAGAGGACGATCACATGGATGTGACTATTGTGAGTCAAAGTTATAGCGCCACCAACTGGCAGCAGGAAGTGTGTCACTTTCAAAATGCTTTGAAATCACCCTCTTATTTTTACCCGATTTGCTTCAAACTTCATCTGTATAATGTACATACACGGCAGATGAAGACCTATGAATGGATTCTTGATATCTTTGAAACTGTTGCCGTGGCGACGCATCAAACTTTACCATTCTTTTAGGATGCATTCTTTTAGGGATTCGAACATTTGTCCATAAATCAAACACACGTGCATGGATTAATATGAAACTCGGTACACTCATAGATCACATCAGGCCAAACAACTTTCGTGCTCTAAGTTTTACGACAGTTCAAACGGAAGTCGGGAATTATGTTTTTTTTTTTTAATAATTGTCCTAGAAAAACATCAAATTACAACCCATGCTGTTACCAATCACCACCAAACTCGGTGTGCATGAAGTCAAGACATTGAGGATGCTATATTCCGTACGGATTTTTGATATCTCGAACGGTTTGGCCGTGGCGGATTTTTTTGACTAAAAAAGGACACATAAAGTGTGTTATAACTTGGTTAGTTTTACTGACAGTTACAAAACTTGCCGTGTATATTGTTCTATTCAAGCCAAACAACTTTCTAATTAACAATAATAAGCTCAAACCCACAGAAAGTCAGATATTGTAGTTTGAATATGATCATGCTCTTTCTGAGCCTAGGCCTGTCACACAGTCTGTGTGTGTGTGTGATTGAGTCTTTTGACACACAGTCTCTGTGTGTGTGTGTAGGGGGAGGGGGCTTAATAATTTCACTGTGTGTCTGGCCTGCTAAGTAAATACATTTCTTAAGCCTGGTATTTTTTAAATAAGTTTTTGTTTTTATTTTTTTATAAGTAAAGACATATAACCTGTTTAATTGTAGTGCATTGACAATAGTTTTATATAATTAGTGTATTAATTAAATTAACTTGGTCCATAAATCAAAAAGGAAGTGTGTTAAAACTTCTGCATACATTAACTGATCTTGATGAAACTTCAGCAGTGTGTTCGTTGTAAGAGGCCGATCACATGGATGTGACTATTGTGAGTCAAATATATAGCGCCACCAACTGGCAGCAGAAAGTGTTTCACTTGCAAAATGCTTTGAAATCACACTCTTACTTTTACCCGATTTGCTTCAAACTTCATCTGTATAATGTAAACACACGCCAGATGAAGAGCTGTGAAAGCATTATTCAATATCTAAGATAATGTTGCCATAGCAACGCATCAAACTTTAACATTCCTTTTTTTTGATGATTTTGAGTCTCTTAGCGGCTTTTGGGGCCCTTAATGGGTTTGAAAACTCTTGAAACTTTGCACACAGGTCAGATCCCACAGCCATCAGAGCCGGGAAGATGGTACCCGGGTGTGGCAAGGGGGCTAGACAGCGCCCCCTGGAACGGGGTCCAAAAACTTGGTCCATAAATCAAACACGCTTGCATGTAATAATATGAAACTCAGTACACATGTTGATCTCATCGTTTCATATATTCATATATTCTCCTTAAGCCGGACAACTTTCTAATTTACACTCATGAGCTAGGACCCACAGAAAGTCAGATATTTTGGTTTGAAAATGTTGAGTGTCTCTCTGAGCCTACACTTCTGTATGGCAAGCCCTTTTAACATTTAAAAGCTAAGTTTGACTATTCGTAATTAACATTGTAGATATCAACAACGTCTTTCTAGTCGTAATTACATTTTGGATAGTTTGTATTATCATTTAAGATATCTGTAACGTAATTGTGACTAGTCTGAAACGACAGATAGAGTATGGCAAGCCGTTTTAACATTTAATCATTTTAACCTACTAGTCTCTATTTTCATGCTACTAGTACTTATTTTTTAGATACTAGTATCTATTCCATTAAGTACTAGTACTTATTCATTAGCTACTAGTGCTTATTCTTTAGATACTAGTGCCTTTTCTTTAGATACTAGTGTTTATTCTTTAGGTACTAGTACCTTTTTAAAGATACTAGTACTTATTCATTAGACACTAGTCCTTATTTATTAGATACTAGTACTTATTCATTAGATGCTAGTCCTTATTCATTACATACCAATGCTTATTAATTAGTTACTAGTACTTATTCATTAGATACTAGTACCTATTAAATAGATACTAGTACTTATTCATTAGACACTAGTACTTATTTCAATGGTGACTAGTAACTATTCTTTTGTTACTAGTCACATTTTTTCCATTGACTTCTATGGTGATCTGTCATTCAGATATCAACTATTCAGTTCTGACTAGTATGTTAGTATGTATTCCAATTGTGGAATACATACTAGTATGTATTCCAAAGCAGGGGTTACGTTTTTGCACGTCGTGCAGAATAACCCTAAAGGCACCAAGGTGGCGGTGCCACCGGCCTTATATATATATATATATATATATATATATATATATATATATATATATACATATATATAAATATAAGCATTGCGAGCAGCACATGAGAGGCCAAAGCCGGCGGTACCACCCCATCCTGGTGCCTTCAGGCATTGCGGCGTTGACTGCCCAACTGACTGCGCTGTGGGCCGCGTGAATCTGCTGCTCAGCTAGCATATATTATATATATATATATATATATATATATATATATATATATATATATATATATATTTGTAATTGGTCTGGTTTTGTGTTGTCTAGGGAACCAGCACTCCAGGATTTTTCGAGAAAGTTGGATCTGCACAGCCTTTCCTGCTCTGTGAAACAACTATGCTCTGAACTTTACTGTTAGCAACTGGACACAACTGATCTACTCATATCCTGCAACTGTTCTTCATCTGCTGAATGTTGTTGCCTCAAGCACTGCTGTACTGTTGCAAAGTCGAAGGTATTGAGTCAACTTCACTGACACAGGACTTACATCACTGACATGGACAGGACTTGAAGTATTTCAGAGAGACAGACCATTTGATGAGCAGCTTTCACATAATTCTGATGACAGAAATGCCTATATTTTTCCCTCATCATTTATTTTAAAAGTTAACCTATGATGTAAAGGGGCTTGTTCGTAAAAAAAAAAAAAAAAAAAAACTGTTTGCATTTTGCCATTACTTTTAACTTAACCTTGAAAATAATTGTACTATGATCCCAGACTATGTGTACAATTTAACTTTACTGAATTGTTTTGATGTGTTTTAAATGTTATAAAAATGCTTTGCTTTTATTTTTATTTTTTTTACAAGATTTCCAAAAAGCACATTTCATAAATAAAACTTTTTAAAATGTTTATTTCATTATTGTTAGTTTATCATACACACAACATAATAATAAATTTAAAAAGTATGACATAAAAAAATGACTCCCTCCATTTTTTCAAAAATGTTATTTTAACTCCAAAATGGAGGGAGTCATATATATATATATATATATATATATATATATATATATGTGTATAAATGTTAAAATAGTGGAATGCTGTATATTTAAGGAGTGTTAAATTTTACTCAAATTAAGTTAAATGTACACTGTTGTTTTTGCTGAGGAAACAGTCATGGCAAACATCCAAGAAAGAGATGTTGTGCCTCTTTGAGTTGGTACCACAAGACGACATCCGCTAGCAGAGCTCAAGTTTCTGGATGGCACAAAAGTCTGAAGTACTGAGTTTACTTGCGAGGAGTGACGTGTGCGTGTGAGGAGGGATTTGATTTGTGAATGTTAGAAATAGTAGGGATTTGAAGACAGATAGTGTAAAGGAGCTAACAAACAGAAAGATCAGATGAACAGTCATAGACGAGAAAGGAAACAAGTAAATAAAGAATTTAATAAGTGCCTTGTCGGTGTCCTTGCTCGGTGGAATCACACAGGCAGAGTCACTGGTCTTTACACTCTTCGGTCTTCATGTGATGAGGGCTTCAAATGAGGGCAGCCGCGATCACTGCCGCGGTGCACTAATGAGTTTTAGGCCTTTGTTTACACAAAGCCGGGTATTTAGCAAAACGAATGTTTTCCCCTCTCCGTTTTCAAAAATAACATTGTTCACACACCCGCATAAATACGCCGTTGAGCAGCATCATAACTATGCCAAACCTATTGGCGGCAGTGTACAAAGCCATGCAAGCCAATCAGAATCCTCAGAATCAACTAGAGAGAACCTAAAAGAACTTCTGGGAGAACTTCTCCAAGTTCACATGACAACACATAACCGGCGTTTTCAGAAATCTCCACTTTGCCCGGAATTGTAGAAACCTGTCTAAACCTGACAGTTAGTTTTAGGGGCGAGGGTGAGGGTAGGTTATTCGTATGAACTCATTTGAATTGGGCAACTCGTAACAGTAAAAATATACTTTTGGAGCTACAGCTCATACGTAAAAACAAAAAAGTTTTAATTTATCCTCAGGTAAAGTCACGGAATCCATAGTGACATTTGAAATGCAAAACAAAAGTGACGTTTTGTATCTGCAGGATAAATGTGCCACTTTTTTTTATG
Source organism: Hybognathus amarus (assembly GCA_030378365.1). Classification (NCBI taxonomy): domain Eukaryota; kingdom Metazoa; phylum Chordata; class Actinopteri; order Cypriniformes; family Leuciscidae; genus Hybognathus; species Hybognathus amarus. Next base: position 122,620 of record JAQIUQ010004128.1, read on the forward strand.
AGAGTGTAATTTCAAAGGCATGTTGATACAATCTTTAAGGGTTAGACAAGCTAACCTTGCTAATTAGATCTTTGATGTTCTAAAGCATAGACCAAGGGACCAAGTAAGGAAAGCAGCTTTGCTTGTCAATAAGGCAAAGACAAACTGACTGAAACTGTATTAAAATGAACTAATTTAAAGACTGTAATAAAAAAATTGCATTTACAAAATGCAGATAAGTAATTATATTTACAAATGTTGATTTTCCAATATGTTTGCTATTCATTATATCTGCAAAGCAAATAATAAAACAATGCATCATTATTTACACAAATTGTGCATGAATTTCTAAAGGCTTGGTTTAATCAGTGTATGAGCTAATTAGAAAGAGATTATATTTATTAATATTATTTATGATAATTGAAATTATTGAGAGAGAGAGAGAGGGGGGGGATGAGCATACTAAGAGGATGCAGATATTATTTGTGTATGTTGTCTTAGAAAAAGGTGCAGATACAGAGGGAGACCCAGCAGGCAAGCAGAGAAATGAGAAGGGCTCAGGTTTATTGGATTAGTTTTGAATTGACAAAACCAAACCAACTTTCTTCTCTCTGTCAACTCAGGCTTTGACCCTTAGCTCATGGAGTGGCACATGAAAGTGTGACATCAGTAGCAAATAGCCAATCACATCATACTGCAAATCACTTTTCGCAAGAGTGTGATTCACTTTCTACCTTCTGCAGAAGGTTAAAGGGATAGTTCACCCAAAAAATGAAAATGAAGTCATTAATTACATGTGTACCAACTAGGGATGGGACGATAACCAGTTTCACGATAAACCACGATAAAATATACTGACGTTAGTAATATCGTTTAAAATTGAATTATCATTAAAACCGTGTTTGATTATCGCGATTTTAATAACTCACTGTAAATCCTGTCGGCCAGTCTGACGCAGGCGCGCGCTGCACGCAATGTGTGTGTGTTTTTTTTTTTTTTTATTACTATTTGAGAAGGAAAGGCGGAAGGCATTGACCATGCTCGGGAGACTTTTCAGCCTTTTAAGAGGACCAAATCTGAGGTGTGGTCATATTTTGGCTTTTACAAAAGTCCTGAGGGAAACTTGATCGAGGATAGTCACCCTGTCTGCCGAACAAAAAGTCACTGTGCAAAAGAAACACTTCAAATCTGCCAGAGTCGTCTGACCATCACCCAATGTTGTATAGCGAACGCAAGGCAAGTGTCAAACTTCGACCTCAAACCAAAACTACTTCTGGGAAACACTTTTACACTTTATGTCACTCATTTGAAATAGACGTGAAGCTTCCGCGAAGAAAAGTTTGGAGCAAGTGGCTTTGAGCCAAACCCTAACCCTAACTTAAAATAAGATGTATTAAGAGTGAGATTTTAAGGTATAGTAATGTATAGATACATCACGTATTACACCGATTTAATTTTTACCACATAATTACGGGGACATATTGAATTGATAATGAGATTAGCTAATGTTTTAAATCTTACCTGTTTATAAATACATTTTGTAAAACAATCGTCCAGACAAGATATATCACACCAATATTATCAAACTCTGTAAACAATAAATCAACTCTGATTTCATTTTCAATACAATCAAAAACCGGAGACGCAAGACGGCAAGTTGTATTTGAATGAAACGAGAGCGCGCGTCCGTTTTGATATGGATGTGCGCTGTGTAATAATGCGTTGCTATTGACGACGGGCATTATAAAGAAGGAAACGCCATAGAATAGAATCTTGCTTAAAAAACTGCATAGAGCTGCTTGTTTTATTTGTTGTTTGTTGATTTTCAATTATAAAACTTGTTGAAATGTTTTCAGTGTGAGTATCAGTTCTTTTTGAACACTTTCATCTAATTTTAACAAAACCGTGATAATATTGATAATCACGATAATTTTGGACACTATAATCGTGATATCAAATTTTCATACCGTCCCATCCCTAGTACCAACTATATGCTGCACCGAACCCCGTAAGACCTTCCGTTCATCTTCGGAGCACAAATGAAAGATATTTTGGATTAAATTTGAGAGGTGGAATCACATATAGGCTCCTAAGGGATTGAAACATGATGGCCCAGAAAGTCATTGTACAGTGACTCAACTATAAGTTTATCAAGCAACGAGAGATACTCTTTGTGCGAAAAAAAAAAAAACGACTTTATTCGACAATTCCTTTCTTCCTTCTGGGCCTGATGACGAGAGTTCAAGAGATTTCCACGACGCATGCGCGAGAATCGCAAGAAGTAGTAGGAAGAGAACGCAATTCTCGCGGCATGCGTCCGTGGAAATCTCGTGAACTCTTGTCTGAAGTATGTATGTGTGGTAGAACTATATGTGATGTGATCTGGGAAAACCCACCACATGGTGAAATTTGACATATTACAGGTTTTGATACCATATTAAAGCTGGGTTCAAGCCCTTTCCAAATCTGTTTTTATTTATTTTATTGGTTGTCTGTAACAAAAGTTATGGTTATCTTAAGTCAGCTGATCGCTATGATTTTCAGAAACAGAATTTTGAGAAAGACAGTTTTAAATAACTGTCACACCCTGCTGACGCGTACGACTGGCGCTCCCTTTTTATTGCCTTTTTTACATATCACATATTTTAGTAATCATCATAGATTGGGTATCATTCTAAAGCTTACAAACTCAAAATTCATCCTGTGAAAACCGTTTTGAAATTGGACGATTGATAGGCAAGCAAGGTCTTTTCGACGAGCAACTTCAAACTCTGTTGTTCTCTTGTGCTTCGCAGCATATCACACCAATAACGCTGGATAAAATAAATAAAATAAAAGCTTGCGTGCCGTTGTAGTTCACCCAGGACTGGACTTTATTCTGTTATGTGGTTTATTTTGATAGGTGAACTGTCTTTGTAGTGTTAGAGAAGGAGAGCGAATGGGAGATTCGTGTTTCCTCCGCTCCGCCTGCGTGCATGTTATTAAAGTGAAACGCAGTCTTTTCAGCTGGTCATTATAATCGCTATTTTCTGCAGTAAACTAGTGAATTTTCCCAAGTTATATTCAGAGATGATAAACAAGATGTTATAGAATAATAATTTAATAAAAAAAAAATTGACAAAAAAACTGACATTCAGTCTATTTTTAGACTTTACTGAAAACGTACCAGCGCGACATCGCGACGGGTTTTCCCAGATCGCATCACATATTGTCCCTGCATTTTGGGTTCTCCAAACTTGCCTCCAGTGGACCTCAGTACAGGTGGGAGGATGAATAAAAATCAGTCCAAAATTTAACACGGTATGAACTGAATAATGGGTGCTACTGAATCCGACAGGCTGTTGCAGAGGCCCTGCGGACCTGGAGGCAGCGGCAGGGTTACACCCTCGCAAAGGGCTAGCTCTTGCGCGGGTGGGAACTAGCATAGAATTATGACATACAGAAGAAAAAAGATACTGTTTCAAATAAAAAACTTAAAATTCATGTCCACATTTTATTAAATAATTATCTTGTTTTATGTAAATCTTGGCCATGTGATACTAATTTGTTCCCTTATATTAATTACACTAAAACGTGGCCACGTTTTTACTAAAGTTAAAGGAGAAAATGAGTACATTATGACCATTATTTGAATAAACAGTGGGTATTCATTTTTAATTTGTGGTCACGATAACTTGTGAAATACAATATCTCTATAAGTAGTTTTATAAGTCAATGTTTGTTTCATTTACATTTTACTTACATTGTACAAAAAACTTTGACCTACAGGCCACAGCAAAACAGATTTTTTAGATTCCAAACAGTATGTACTGTATCAGATATTTACAGCAGAAAAGATTTATTGCTTTTTGTATTCCTCATTTGTAAGTCTGTAAATGAACAAGTGCAATATTGAGCAAAAGCCATTGTTCTACTCAGTTCAGGCTTGTGGAAATTAAAAGTTCAACATAAATTAATTATAAAGTAATATGTAAATGAAGAACAAAGTGACCTAAGAAGGCATTCACTACCGAATAGGAAGTATTATCAGCATAACTTGAAATGGCTCAGTGCTTTACTTCACGAGCAAGTGCTGAATGCAATCAAATATTATGTCACGGATCTGGTTGAAGCTTTAGCGATCAAACTCTTGATTTTTAAGACAATGATAGTTTTGAGAATATGTTTGAGATTGCGAATATGAGCTTTTTATGAGCACTTAACATATTGTTTCTCTAATTACTCAAGAATAAAGATTATCATATAATGATTTGAGTTGCGTTTTTATATATATATATATATATATATATATATATATATATATATATATATATATATATATATATATATATATATATATATATATATATATATATAAATAAAACTTTAAGAAGTTATATTTGCTCACTCAATATTATCTTGCGAAGTTGAGATTTTACTTAATTAAATTATGTAAATGTGTGCAACAACCTGCAATGTTTATGTGCACTGAACACTGTCTTGTTTGTTATGAGAATAAAATGAATGCACCCAGGCCGCCTTCTGCTAATCGTGCCACATGGCCTTTTGTTTGGCCAAGTTATCAGGGTCAGACTTTCATGCACTCATACACTCTCGTCTTTTCTCTGCATAATTGGAAAGTGAAAGGCAACTGGATCACCACAGGCAGACGTGATTCACTCCAAAACATACACACACACATTCGTAACCACTGGTTCATCCAATGCTTCTCCTGTTACAGTGGTAGTAAGAAGGCTGTCCTCAAGCAATTTGCCAAAGACTTCACACTGCCCTTCACAGCTCACTTGGCAAGTGCCCATTTGCAATGGAAAGATAACATGAAACATGCTGTCAGGAATGACACCTGTTTGACTACATTATGCACACATGGTCCTTATGCATTAAAGTATGCACACACATACACAAATAAGCATAAAGTCACAAGCTATGTAAATCAAATTCACAATGGACTCCATGTAAATATATGGACAATATCCAACTACGGTAGCAAAGCAAAGTCACTGAGGCAAGCAGAATTCCAAATACTCCTCTGAGAGAATTAGCATTTTGCCCCCATGGGCAGAAAAAAAAAAGAATCACGGAGGAAAGAGGGAGAGTAGAGAAAAGAATAAAAATGTCAGAGAAAAGCCTTTCAGATTTCTCATGACAGCAGCCTCAGTATCACTCCAAGGTTCTTTTCAAAGTTCAACGCCATTGAAGGTTATGGATGCCATAAAATCAATACCTCTGGACAGATAAAAGGCAGAGAAATGCAATGCAGCTGTGATCAAAGTGCATTGTTTTGCCCTTTTCTGCCTTCTTGTGCTCCTTTTTTGCAAGAGCCCAAGAGGTGTGTCGGTCAGAAACATCAGTTTATGGTCAATCCTGGCTTATTAGAATAAAACTAGTTGGCACTGTACAATAGGCTGCAATGATAGCAAATATTATGTAAGAGATAATGTACAGCCGGTTGTTGCAAAACCAAGAATCATACACTATCGACCAACATTTTACTCAGATACTCACCAAATAATATTTGAAATACAATATACATCTAAAATAAATAAAAGACTATTGCAATGTACAAAAACTATCAATCTCTAAAATGTTCTGTCATTTACATTTTGCTACTTTGTAAGCAAATTCATTAGAAAATGTTTTATATGACGTGTGTATTTTTATACTTTACATTTCATATTTACATTTACTTTTTTATGTTTATAATTTTTGCCATTTTGATATGGTTGTAAAGAACAATTGAAACAAAAACAAATTAAAATAAGCCAAATTAAGTTAAACATACTTGAACCTTGACAGTGAAAACGTAAATTGAAAAAGGTTCAGCTTACTTTTTATAAATATATTTAAATTAAACTTAATAAGTTCACATAACTTTAAAGTAGTGGTTGGATCAATATTATTTGTGTCATCAAAACTTGACAAATTGAAAAAAAAAAAACAAAAAAAAACACCCGAAACAAGTCAAAACAAAAATATAGCTCAATAAATTGAAATTAAAATTAAGTAAGTATTCCAGAGAGCCACGTAATAATAATGTTTAAAAGTGGTCATTTTGTATTTGTTGGAAAAACGTTGTTAAGTAAACTTTGCCTTTTTCTCTTTTTTTTTAATTACTATAATTTTCAGAGAATTGCACAGCAGTTCTAAAACGCAAGATCAGAGCTATTAACTGCAGGACAAACATGTTGTCAAAAACAGTGTTTGCTTAATTTGCATAGGCTACTAGACATCAGTGGCCTACAGTCCACAGCAATCCATTTTGTAATTGAGTTTGTCAGTCTGTCCAAGGTGTTGGAGAACGCTGTCATCAGGGAGTAAGCAAGCAGAAATAATGACATCAGAGTACTCCACAACAATTATGCCCAGTATTGCCCAGTTAAAAATAGCATGTGTTTAAAAAATTCTAGTGTTGAAGAAATGTTTTAAGTAAACAGCATAGCAATTTTACGTTGTTACAAATAACAATAATTAAATACATTATAGATTTATTTTAATAACAGTTTAAATGGCAGATGTCATCGCTAGCCTTGTAAAACATTTGATGTATAGGAAAAACGTCTCCAGTTACGTATGTAATCCTGGTTCCCTGAGAGGGAACGAGACGCTGCGTTTTGAGACGCGGTGGGAACGCTCTGAGTGATTTTTCAACCATAAATGACGCTCCGTGGACCACAGATTTGGCCGTCTCCTTGGTGGCCCGGAGAGATAGATCTGTCATGCGACGCAATTCTCGAATTGCGTCAGCACTAACTTCCTCACAATAATCTATGTCCCTCAGCAGTTCAGCCTAGTATGCTTGTAATATCGACAGTGTGTAAGCATGCCGCTGTGTGACCTTCTGCCGAATACGCTTTACCCACCAATAATGAAGTGTTCTTTAATGGTTTGGTGGGTAATGTTGGGACTTTCAGTAATGACGCTGACTCAGGGTTGAGCGACTTCAGATTTTTTGAAGTCGACTGTTATGACATCAAAGTCGAGTCGACTAGTCGCTGACGTACATTAATAAAACATGAGACGTGACTGCTTTGCAACATGCCACAATTTACAATTAATTAACAGAAAATTATACAGATGCTGACAGCTCATAATGGGGCCGTTTACACCTGGACACTTCATGAATTTTTATTGATCTGATTTATCAAAACGATTCCATTTACACATAAATATGTTTGCAAAACGGATACAAATCCGATCTTCAAACAACGCGCAATGTGCAGATTTTACGGAGTTCACATCACCGAAAGCAACAGTAGGCTAATGAGCTGCATTTTATTGATCATCAGCTAATTTCAAAATGTCAAACCGCAATAAGAGAGACAGCACTGGTAAGATCATTTTATTTCTTTACTTTTAGCTGAGATGATTGTGTGTTAAGCGTCTGTGACTTACAGTACATTCACTTTGATTTACGATCGTTTGCACGTTGGCTTTATGAATAGATGCAGCTGCGGTGATGCGTGTTGCCATAGCTTCGTCATATAATGAATAACATGCTCTACACGTTTTCCTTCAGCATTTTCGGGAGAAGTCCAATTTACATATGCGGTTTAAATTTAAAATCCATCTTGAATGCAATTCGAGAGGACATTTAGCCTACACATGGTCTTTTCACGATCGGAAAGCAGACCACAGAAACACGTGAAAGTGGCCAGACGTAACTAAACAGCCCGCTGTTTTACATCATCATTTAAGATGAAAAGAAAAACATAATTGCAGGTGAATTAGATATGCATTGATATGCTTAAATAATATGTGAAAAAAAATAATAATGTTTGATAATTTTAAAAGAGAAACTCATTTCCTGGTAAAACAGTGAGCATCATGCTTTCACTTTCGTATTGCCAACAGTATTGCAAGTTAGTAAAGTATTTCCATACACTCTATGTAGCCTACCAACGCTGCTTTCTTGCTGCAATGACCCTCTGGGCTCTTCATCTGTTGTCGTCTGCAACGCGGCCATATAATATCAAAATTAGCGCAATCATAAAGGGTCACATGATCCACGCGACTAGTCGACGTCAAGCTTAAAGCGTCACGGCATTGCATTAAGGTCGACTAATTGACTAGTCGGTTCAACCCTAACGCTGACTCGGGGAGAGATAGCTCGCAAGCGTCTAGTGATCAATCCCTTGAACTTTACTATATTTGTGTGTTTGTCGATTATGCACTCTGAAAGATGCCGGTTTAGATTGGTGAGAAACCAGGAGTTCCCGCTGTGGAGGTTGTGATCTAGATAGTAAAAATTGTTCCTCTAACAGACTTTTTCTAGAATCAACTTCAAAATCATCAGCTGGCCATTCAATATTTAATTTAGCTACAGCACGAGATAAAACCTCCAATAGCTCCTCATCAGCAGGGGTATGAGCTGGCGAAAACTCATAATTACCCATGTCAACGACATCCAGCTCCTCAAAACTGGATAGCCGCAACAATGGTGCCTCAACCTGGGAAGGAAAAGCCGCAGGCGCAGGGTCCTTCCTGGGAAGGGACACCGGATCCAGCAGGTAAGGGTTGAGAAAGGGCGGGGCCCTTCTCAAACCCTGCTACTAGATCCATCTGCGATCCCAAAGATGAAAGCCTCCGCTGTGTCTCGGCAGCAGTGGGACCTGCACCTCGGGAACATGAACCGAACGGTCCTCCTCAAAGAACGACTGGCGAGAGCGGATATAGACAAACTCATGCAATGCACACAATCAGCTCCTCGAGAACTGATTGGGCATGCTCCACTCCCAAACAATCAACACAAAGCTGATGTGTGTCCACATCCCCACCCGTGATGTAATGAGGGCAGGGAACAACACAACGTCTATAATCCTGCTTGCTCGCCATGATAATAGATATATATTGGGCTTGACAGACAACAATAAATAGACAAGGACAGATTTCACAGAAAGCGCTTGCTGAAGGTACAGAAGCTGGCGCGTGTCCGATTTCAGGGGTGCTCTATAGTTTCCTGGTCTATGATGTCACCCATGACGTCTTGGGCTTCCATTGGACTGATTTTACATGTGCTTCACGACGTAATGCACGTAGAACAGCCCCACCCCATCTCAAAATGCAGCTCGAAGTTTGGTAGAGGAGCTCGAACTGTGAAGAGGAGCTTATCTAAATTGGAATGCCTTTGAAAGCTCAGCTGGTGGAGTGCTGGACTGTACATGAGAATTTGTGTCTTTCTATCTTGACTCCAGCTGTTCTGGTTGTTTTTTTTTTTTATTTTTTTTTTTTTAAAGCATTTACTAGAAAAAATAACCACTGTTGCAAGCACCAAAATAAACCAATTGGCATGAAGTACAGTAATAAGAAAGAAACCTCTACAATTCATAATTTGAGAAATATCCAATGGATTGTCAAACCTTGTGATCTTCTTTTACTTAAAAGGTATGAAGATAATGATTCCAGCTGAGGAGAGAAAGATAGAAGTGCTAAAGAATGGGAAAGAAATAACTGTTCTGGAAGGAAGAGCGAAAATAAAAGGGACAGGGGGTGAAAAAAACAGCAAAACTGCTTTTTAAGGCAATTGAAAACCCATTAGGCAGTGGCAGAAAATGGAAAAAGTGTAAAAGTAGGATTTGTTCATAATTATTGCACTCACAGGAAAGGTCATGCAATAACCCTGCAATGGCTTTATCACACTACAGCAGCACAACCGGTATTGCCACTTGGTAAAAATAGATGGAATGGCCATGGTTTACAGAATATTATTATCATTGTGGCTGAACTTTTTGTTCACACTTTACATTAGTGCCTATGATATACAGAGTTACAGTTTTGGGCAGTGTATATGTCCAGGTATAGTGTGTAACTATGGTTCCCGTCATTGCTGTTATAGAAGCATAACATGGGGTAAGATGACCCCCTTCACATTTTTTTGTTCTCCTGACCATAGATGGCACAAAATCTCATCCCTGTTTAATTTTGTCATTTAATCTGAATATCCAACGCATTCTTATCCTTTAGCGTCATATAGAACGCTATATGACAAAACGGCGCTATACTACGCACATGGTACCCTTTATCGTTTATATTTTACTTTATCGCCGTTTTGTCATAAAGCGTTTTATGTGACGCTGAAAGGATGAAATGGGCTGGAATATCAACGTGATCTCATGAGAATACGTATATATTTGTACGTAAAGTGTCGTTCTATCATACGTACATATAATTATGTTTTATATGCAGAGAAACGTATAATACTGGCGTATTTACAGTACTAAAACGTAAAATATTTACGTATTGACAGCACAAAAACGCAAATTATTTACATATGAACAAATCCACCGATGTACACATTTGAACGCATCACAATTTATGCATATTAATATCGTAGCATTATGTTTTGACTCTATTGCATTCCACTGTCTTATTAATTAAGTTTTCAGTCGCATTTATTTATATAATACTCATAAATATTAACATTTTGCTCGTTCCGCCTGCATGGTGTTAAACAATACACTATAAAACCTTAAAAATACATTCTTTAACGTTACTCGTTTAACCATTTTGTAATATAGTTTATTTACCCTGAGACACATAAAGCGTTTTCTCCTATAAAACACAACAAAAATTCACAAAAGACATAAATTGTATTACTTTGATGTAATCCAAATCTTTAGAATCCATAGTTGTTTGCAAGAAACAACTCCTAATTCAGCCTTCAGAAGACTGTGACTGCAACGCTTCATCATGTGAACAGATTTTGGTATCGGTTTTGACATTTTCGCAATAAATAAATTATTGTCATTATACTTGTCTGTTAGTTATGTTTTTCTTCATAATTGTAGTTTGTTACGTTGTTTTAAGGACTTGTTATGGCTAGGATTAGGGGTAGGAGTGGGATTGGTGGCTCAAAATATATTTTACTTCTATATTTTTGTTAATAAAACTGCCTTTTCCCAACACATCTGTCCATTATGTTTTATCATTTTTTATATTATGTATAAAATGGGTATGTTTAGGTTTGGGATTAGGGTTACGGGATATTACATTTATCTATATAAATGGTAAAAAGGGAAATTATACAGATATGCTTTATGATATTGAATATACGTAAATAGTTAACATATTGTAGCTGTAAAAACGTAATAATGTTAAATGTTGCAGATACGTCTATATTATGACGTTTCAGCAGCTATCCAAATGTATTAAAAGTACGTTTTCTATCTTTGCAGAAGCGTTAAAATACCTACGTATTAAAAATGAGACCAGGCTGGGAATATCAACATTTGTGAGCTAGTTAGTTGAAAAAGTTTTGAGAATTAATTGATCTATTTTTGTGTTTCTGGAAATTAGTGATCTATGACCTTGTATTATATTGAATATAAGTTTGTGTGTTTATTTGTTGATGGATTTGTGGAAACATCAATGGTTTGGGATTATTTTTTAGTTGGAAATAAAAATACCAAATTAGATCCATTGGGTAAGTTGACCCATCCCCAATTTTTTATAAACTATACACGGGTTATGTTTTGTTTTTTACAGTGACTTAAAGTGCACAAATTACCAGAACATCCCCCTGGGACCATCTGACATAGTTCAGTTAAACAATCCAGGCAGTCCTTAGGCTACCATCATCTTAGTGTAGAAGTAAAACTCTTGTTAGGTAGAAGTTATGCCAGGAAATACATATCTCAGAACCACAGATATTTTTTTTTATTTTTTTTATTTTTGATATATTCTAAACACACCAGCAGAAGTTGTCCACACACTAAAAAACTTATTTAGACCAAAAAAGTGTCTGTCAGAAATGGATATATTTTTTTTTCTTTTGCATGTGATTAGGTGCAGAGTGTATTAAAAACAGACCAAAGAACAAATGATTTAGCCCATAGCTTTCTTCAGTGCTTTTTCTTTTTGATTTAGAAATGGCAAGTCAATCTCTAAACCTTGACTGACAAAGTTACTCCATGCATCACACTGAAACTGGACAGAAAATTATATTGGTCAAACAAATGTGTTGACTATCAGCTTAGGTTACACTTTATTTTAAGGTGTCATTGTTACACTGTAATTATACAGTTAAGTACTGAGTAATATTAAGTAATTACTTGTACTTACTAAAGGGTTAGGATTAGGGTTTAGGGTTAGTTGCATGTAATTATGCATAATTTATAGTTATTACTATAGTAACTACATGTAACATATGTAACAATGACAAAATAAAGTGTTACCTCAGCTTATGACAGTTATGTGTGATCATTAAGCACCATGTTACAGACTGCATTTGGTGTGCTTTGTAAGTGGCCACTGGTTGTAACATTCCACAAGCCAACTCGAAACAACCCAGTTTTTCTAGGGGGTGTCAATTTTCCCCATTGTTTTAGTTGAAATCTGGCCCCCGAATGTTAGAGGTCTGTCACACTCTGTGATAAAGAATGAAAGAGAGGTGACAGATTAAATGACTGCCTCTGACATTTATCTACCGAGTCCTTGTCACGGATTGCAAAGGCCCATTTTGTCAGCAAATCAATGTGAAATTTGACAAAAAAAGAAATGGAGAGCAACAATATACAGTTGTAATAAACTGAATTTAGACGCAATTTGTGCAGTAGCTTTGTGAATATGTGTGAATGAGCTTTTGTCATTTTAGACTTGCCATAGAAAGCATGTGTTCATAGGGGTGTGTGGTGAATCCATCATCTGTACAGTATAGAGTAGTGGCCAAAAGGGATGTCTGGCCTAGGAAACTGACATCACCCTTTATTCAAATATTCTAAAACAATTTGGTAAAGATTTTGTAAGCATATTGCGTTGTTGTGCATGGAGTCAATGGTTTTATATGAGATTAAATATTAAACAAGCCTAATTGCACATAAACATGGTTAGAGTTGGATGTGGTGTGGGGCTTTAACTGGACACAGCGAATAAGGGTAGAGAGAAAGAGAGATGGAAGGCAGAGCTCAATTGGAAGAGAAAAAAGAAGAAGAGATAAATGACAGTAAGAAAAGCCCAGAGAAAATAAGAGTGACCAAGAAAAATAGAGCAGAGCAATAGCTGCTCAGAAGGTCTACTATAGCCTCTATGCACGATCGCGTCTGAGTTTGTCTCAGCACGCCCAGTAACTTCCGGTGCTGCATCAGTCTATGGTCAGAAGCCGGTTTTGCGTAAGGTGTAGATAGTGTCAAATTACACTTGCTGTTTATAAAAATGTCCTGCGGTTAACGTGAATGATGTTAACAACACTGTGAGGCATTTAGCTGTCACACAAGAGTGAAAAAGAGAAGTTATTTAAATTATATATTTCGAGCTACATCAACAACTTTGAGGGTTAGTATTCTCTTATATCGTATGAAATTCGACTAGTGAATCAGCGTTTCTAAAATCGTTGCCTCCGTTTCTGAGAAAATGGATTTTATTCAAGTTTTGCCGCTATACACTTGGCCTGCAGAACGCGCTTCCGGAAGTAAAGACGCCGACTGAGATTCTTCAGACACACGTCATCAGGGTTCGTGCATAGAGGTAATTGGGTGTATGATGCCCATGTACCCATTAAGATGCAAGTGGCCCAACTTTTTGACAAATGATGTCACCGTGGCTGATGTCACTGGTCACATGGCAGAGAAGGTCACTATTGATAGACTGCTATGTGCTCTTTTTCCCCGCCCATACCGATGAACCTCTGGACTACAAAATCCACACACTTTAGCAAAGCTGTGGAGGCAGTGGAGCTTTCCGTGGCCACAGTGGCAAAGGAATCGGGAGAGAGAGCTGCCTCCTTCCCCCGTAAATGTACTGGGGAGCGACAAGGGATGAACGGCACCCACAGAGTCGGTGAGCCTGGGCGAACCACAGAGGGGGTAGGCCGGGTGAATGGTCGCGGAGTTTGAGGAATTCTGGACATGGGTAGCAGTGTCGGCCTCATTCAACCCCAGCTTCTGGAAACCACTAAACCAGGACAATTCCTCCTCCCAATCACGTGTTCATGGTGACACAAAGTATGTGCCGGCCCAAACCGTCTGAAATTTCCGCTTCCCCAGAAACCTGGATGTTGAGATTTGGGTATTGAAGGAGCTGATTGGCCAGGGTTAGAGGGTTCCCGACCCAGGGAGCAACAACCCTCCCCTCACTGCTTGGAGATTAAGATTAAATAACAAGAGTTCAGTACATGGACATGACATACAGTGAGTCTCAAACACCATTGTTTTCTCCTTCTTACTTAAATCTCGTTTTTGAAAAATATCCCTGAAAAACAGGCGAATCTCCACATAATACCGACTGTTACGCACATAGGCGTAATTTACGGGTGGGACGGGTGGGACATGTCCCCACCACTTTTTGCCAGGGTCGATTTTGTCCCCACCACTTTTGAAACATCTTGCGGCACAGATCACCAATACAAATAAAACATCTCCAGTTAACAGCATTCATTTCATTTGTTTGTTAAATAACAGGCGATCTAGCATTGAAATGTGTTGTCTTCTCTCGGAAACGCACTTCAATCCGTTGCGGAGATTCGTTCCGGTGAAATCACAAATCAAAATGCACACAAACCAACGTGTCCCTGTTTCTCATGGGTTCTAATCCTCTCTCGTATATATTTTTCCCTCATCAAAACATATACAACCACTGATAAATATTATATCAATTTAACCACTGATAAACATTATTGGTTTTGATGAGGGGAAAAAAAACGATACGAGTGCGGATTAGAACCTCGAACCTCCCGAGTTCCTGACATGCTAGGCAAAAAATCTACCTCTGGACCATCACTGTACGCATGCAATAAAGGGCGTATATACAGTGTATACTCACTATACTAGGACATTGTGCTTATTTTTATTTATGTACGTCAGGAAGCTACAGCACATCGTCTTTCAAATAATGACCTACTTGAAAGAGGAAAAAGAATGAATGTGTCATTGTACCCAGCACTTTTGAAAATGCCCATCCGAATACGTCTCTGTCCCCAGCACATTTCAAACCAAACTGACGCCCATGGTTACGCAACAGTCGGGATCATTAATTTGTATAACTTATGTATTTTATTTTCTCTGGAAATGTTCAAACATTTCACCGACGACTGTCTTTCCTCAACTTGCCAAGAGCTGGCCTCGGATCGAGCTGATGTGTTGCTGTTCAAGTTCAGACAGGTAATCTTTCACTTTAAAATCGTTCAATACTGTTTATGCATCAGTAAGTCAGGCCAGTGATTAAATATCAACTTCGCATCGTTTCTTTTAGTAGGATGAAAAAAAATCTTATTTAAATTGTGAATTATATACAGAAAGAAAGCGATCAAAGAACAATCACAGAGCGAGTTTATCTGGACACTTGCCAAACTCGTTATGAATTCAATGACACACGTTACACTGCACAACAAAGCTCTTGCTGTATGTACATGATCGTGTCTGCATTAGTGAAAGCAGAGAAGGCAGAAACTGCGTTACAATGATAAGATCTTCATCCTCGCGATCGACAGACTGTCCTTTGCTTGCTCAATATGCTCATCACAGCAACACTTTATGTGATGGGGATAGACCTAAATACTTCAAAAACATCTCACGATTCGTTAATCTCGATAGCTGTAATAGTAAAAACCTATAATAGCTGTAGTAAAATTATTCGAGAGAGATTCGCATGTAATACATAGCTATTTCAAATGCAAGTATGTTAGCCAATCACAACAGAGGCCGGTTACACACAGCAGACATGCCCCTTCAATCAGAGTGTTCAAAGCAGCGGCTAAAATCAGGCTAGGAAAAATGCCTTTTATTTCCAAATTATGACTATTTTTGATCTAAAAAAAAACATACTAAGATTATAAGGGCAACCCAGGAAACATTAAAAAATAATTAAAAAAAAAACATTATAGGGCACCTTTAATGGATAATGCCTTTTGTCAAGGAACACCTGATTGAATCCCAGCGTACACAGCAGCGACTCTACGATTAGCCAACGATAGGCCCTCCTAGCAGGAATTACACCATCGTTGAGTGAGTTCGGACCTGTAAATTATAGGCTGTGAGAGCCTGGGAGACCAAGGGCTGACCAGATCTACCACGTTAACCTATTGAAGCTGTGGGTCCAGGTGGCAGACATATGGCATACAAGGTGGATCCTGTGGTAAGACATGAATCTGCAGCTCGATCCACACTAAAAGAAAGGACTGGAAGCCCTGGTCTGAAGCTTCCATGAAGTGTTCTCCAACTGTCTGGAGCACTCCTGTCACAGACCCCCCATGGTGTCACAGTGGTGTCCCCATTGAATTCCAGAATATAATCACCAAGCCATTGATGAGGAAGTGGAAGAAAATGCTCCAGCTAGGAGTCATCGAGCCTTCCTCCACCCCATGGTCCAGCCCGATGCAATGACTTTCGCAAGCTAAATGAAGTGTCAGAGTTTGACAGCTACCCCATACCTTTAGTGTATAAGCTTTCGAGATATATATATATATATATATATATATATATATATATATATATATATATATATATATATATATGTAAAGTATTCATATTTTGTATCTTAAGGTGGCTACCCCACTGCAGATCATAAGCTTAATTTACAAAGTTACTTGATAATCAGTGGGAGCCAGTAGTTTTATTTGTAAAACAAAAGATTGAAACAAAAGAAACACAGTATTGCTGTTACAGTAAAAAAACATTTCTGCTTAAACAATAATGAAATGGCTTCACAGCATTATTTCATTTGGTTTTAACTCACTCAATATCTAATAATACAAATGTAAAATTATGTATATATATATATATATATATATATATATATATATATATATATATATATATATATATATATATATATATATATGTATATGTATATGTATATGTATATGTATATGTATATGTATATGTATATGTATATGTATATGTATATGTATATGTATATGATATGTATATGATATATATATATATATATATATATATATATATATATATATATATATATATATATATATATATATATATATATATATATATATATACATATACACACACTCACCAGCCACTTTATTAGGTACCCCATGCTAGTAACGGGTTGGACCCCATTTTGCCTTCAGAACTGCCTCAATTCTTCGTGCCATAGATTCAACAAGGTGCTGGAAGCATTCCTCAGGGAGTTTGGTCCATATTGACATGATGGCATCACACAGTTGCCGCAGATTTGTCGGCTGCACATCCATGATTCGAATCTCCCGTTCCACCACATCCCAAAGATGCTCTATTGGATTGAGATCTGGTGACTGTGGAGGCCATTTGAGTACAGCGAACTCATTGTCATGTTCAAGAAACCAGTCTGAGATGATTCCAGCTTTATGACATGGCGCATTATCCTGCTGAAAGTAGCCATCAGAAGTTGGGTACATTGTGGTCATAAAGGGATGGACATGGTCAGCAACAATACTCAGGTAGGCTGTGGCGTTGCAATGATGCTCAATTGGTACCAAGGGGCCCAAAGAGTGCCAAGAAAATATTCCCCACACCATGACACCACCACCACCAGCCTGAACCGTTGATACAAGGCAGGATGGATCCATGCTTTCATGTTGTAGACGCCAAATTCTGACCCTACCATCCGAATGTCGCAGCAGAAATCGAGACTCATCAGACCAGGCAACGTTTTTCCAATCTTCTATTGTCCAATTTCGATGAGCTTGTGCAAATTGTAGCCTCAGTTTCCTATTCTTAGCTGAAAGGAGTGGCACCCGGTGTGGTCTTCTGCTGCTGTAGCCCATCTGCCTCAAAGTTCGACGTACTGTGCGTTCAGAGATGCTCTTCTGCCCACCTTGGTTGTAACGGGTGGTTATTTGAGTCACTGTTGCCCTTCTATCAGCTCCAACCAGTCTGGCCATTCTCCTCTGACCTCTGGCATTAACAAGGCATTTCCGCCCACAGAACTGCTGCTCACTGGATGTTTTTTCTTTTTCGGACCATTCTCTGTAAACCCTAGAGATGGTTGTGCGTGAAAATCCCAGTAGATTAGCAGTTTCTGAAATACTCAGACCAGCCCTTCTGGCACCAACAATCATGCCACGTTCAAAGTCACTCAAATCACCTTTCTTCCCCATACTGATGCTCGGTTTGAACTGCAGGAGATTGTCTTGACCATGTCTACATGCCTAAATGCACTGAGTTGCCGCCATGTGATTGGCTGCTTAGAAATTAAGTGTTAACGAGCAGTTGGACAGGTGAACCTAATAAAGTGGCCGGTGAGTGTATATATATATATATATATATATATATATATATATACACACTCACCGGCCACTTTATTAGGTACCCATGCTAGTAACGGGTTGGACCCCCTTTTGCCTTCAGAACTGCCTCAATTCTTCGTGGCATAGATTCAACAAGGTGCTGGAAGCATTCCTCAGGGAGTTTGGTCCATATTGACATGATGGCATCACACAGTTGCCGCAGATTTGTCAGCTGCACATCCATGATGCGAATCTCCCGTTCCACCACATCCCAAAGATGCTCTATTGGATTGAGATCTGGTGACTGTGGAGGCCATTTGAGTACAGCGAACTCATTGTCATGTTCAAGAAACCAGTCTGAGATGATTCCAGCTTTATGACATGGCGCATTATCCTGCTGAAAGTAGCCATCAGAAGTTGGGTACATTGTGGTCATAAAGGGATGGACATGGTCAGCAACAATACTCAGGTAGACTGTGGCGTTGCAACGATGCTCAATTGGTACCAAGGGGCCCAAAGAGTGCCAAGAATATATTTCCCACACCATGACACCACCACCACCAGCCTGAACCGTTGATACAAGGCAGGATGGATCCATACTTTCATGTTGTAGACGCCAAATTCTGACCCTACCATCCGAATGTCGCAGCAGAAATCAAGACTCATCAAGACCAGGCAACGTTTTTCCAATCTTCTATTGTCCAATTTCGATGAGCTTGTGCAAATTGTAGCCTCAGTTTCCTGTTCTTAGCTGAAAGGAGTGGCACCCGGTGTGGTCTTCTGCTGCTGTAGCCCATCTGCCTCAAAGTTCAATGTACTGTGCGTTCAGAGATGCTCTTCTGCCCACCTTGGTTGTAACGGGTGGTTATTTGAGTCACTGTTGCCCTTCTATCAGCTCGAACCAGTCTGGCCATTCTCCTCTGACCTCTGGCATCAACAAGGCATTTCCGCCCACAGAACTGCCGCTCACTGGATGTTTTTTTCTTTTCGGACCATTCTCTGTAAACCCTAGAGATGGTTGTGCGTGAAAATCCCAGTAGATTAGCAGTTTCTGAAATACTCAGACCAGCCCTTCTGGCACCAACAATCATGCCACGTTCAAAGTCACTCAAATCACCTTTCTTCCCCATACTGATGCTCGGTTTGAACTGCAGGAGATTGTCTTGACCATGTCTACATGCCTAAATGCACTGAGTTGCCGCCATGTGATTGGCTGCTTAGAAATTAAGTGTTAACGAGCAGTTGGACAGGTGTACCTAATAAAGTGGCCAGTGAGTATATATATATATATATATATATATATATAATTTTACATTTGTATTATTAGATATTGAGTGAGTTAAAACCAAATGAAATAATGCTGTGAAGCCATTTCATTATTGTTTAAGCAGAAATGTTTTTTTACTGTAACAGCAATACTGTGTTTCTTTTGTTTCAATCTTTTGTTTTACAAATAAAACTACTGGCTCCCACTGATTATCAAGTAACTTTGTAAATTAAGCTTATGATCTGCAGTGGGGTAGCCACCTTAAGATACAAAATATGAATACTTTACTTTGGCTGATATGTTGCTGTAATTACTCTGTCCTTAATGAAAACAACATAATCTTTATAGCAGATAATCGTTAAGGACTCCTGAGACTATACATAGGCAGAGTGCAAGAGTGTGTTTGTGCATTTAAATATGTGTTGATCTCTCTCTCTCTGTTCTTTCTTTTGGTCTCTAGCTCTACTCTGTTACTTTGACTCACATCCCTAAACCCCTGTCAGACATGTACTCATCCACAGCCCTCACAACAGGGGTGGGACAAGATGTCCAAACTCTCCTCGACCTCCAACCCCCTCCTGCATGTTTCGGTCAGGCCCTTCAGCGGTGCCCTGGTCCTCCAGAGAGAGTTCTGCTGCCGATGCAAATATTAACCAACTGCACATCTCGCTGCCCTCCTGTTAAGGTAACACAATTAGCATGTGGGCCCACTGCTCTGTCAGCAGAAGCCAAATCCCACCCTCAATTCCAATTAACATGTAACATCCCAGAATAACACTAGTTTTGGGAATTTAAAAAAGTTGATAAGGTTCCTATTTTATTTAAGATGCAATTGTCCTTTTCAACTATTTAGGCAAACGTCTAACTTAATATAGGTTTAGCTTGACAAACAATTAACTATGTATACTGCAATATAAGAGTAAAACTATGTGTCAACTGTATCTCTCCTTTGAAGAAAGTAAAAACAATAACGTATTAAATGCATGATGTAGGGTCTCGACCAATCAGATACACTAATTATTCATTATATACAAAGGTTTATGAAACTCCAAAACTAACACCCCAAATGAAACGAACACAAGAGAAAGACAGAAACCCTCTTTAAAACAGACTTTGCTGCATTAATCATAGACTAACTGATCTATAAATGAACATGCATCACAGCATTGTGTAAATGATTTAAATGACTTCTGACTTCCTCTCTTCTCCTGGTGCTCAGCGTGGCCTCAACAGGCCCTAGGGCCCCAGGCCTTGACCTAACTCGTCATGTGGTCATGGAGAAAGATAACTTTCAAACAACTTCCACTTGCCACTGCCAGAACCCTCAATGACTTAAATTTTCCACAACTTCAAGAATTGTTCCCGCTAAAAACGCAAATTCAATGAAATGTGAAAATGAAATATTGTTGGATCTTCTCATAGTTAGATGGATCTTCTCCATTGTTACATCATTCCATCTCTCACTCCTTTTTCCTACACATGTATTTATGTATGTTTGTTTAGTTTATTCAGGTTTCTGATTTAGATAATAAAACTTGTGCACTTTATGTATTTGGTTCTGACGCACTGCTCGCAAAACTATTAATCTTTTACGATCTTGATCTTACTACAGGCTCAAATCGCAAAGTTTGCAAAGTGACAAAATGAATCATAGCACAACTAACGTTAGTCCACACTTGTATTTTCTCGGTTTCTGAATTTTATGTTATTAGAGGCTATATAAATGCAAACACAATTTTTCTATCTACTTTTGAGTCGTATTTCATGCAAAGTGATAATATAATTGCACTTTCTTTTTTCTTTATTGGATGTTAAGTTTTTACAATGTGATGTTAATAAAAAAAAAACATTTTAACAGTTAAACTTAAAGCCTAGTTTCTTAACATTTTGTTGGGTTGATTGGGGACAGGTGGGGCTCGGAACCCTTTCCTACCTCAGAAGTGGGAAATAAAAGTATCACAATGTATTTCTAATACACGAATGGCAAATTAGCATGTTACCATTTGCAAAAGAAAATTATTCAATAAATAAATAAATTAATAAATATGGCGTGAGTTTAACCCCCCCAATGGTAGACCCAAAGTTATGCCCTTGCGCATCAGACTCAGTGTGGCTAAGGAACACAAAAAAAAATCATACGAAAAATTGACACAGTGTTCAATGGCCTTTACTTTGGGCTTTGTGTGCGGCATCTAAACGATCAAATACACAAAAAAAAATCAAAATGACCTAAATAGTTAGGAGAAAATATGATGTGTAATAATGATTAGATCTGCATTTGGTCTTAAAGAGGCAGCAGTCTAATGATTGCTCCATAAATGTAAATCAAACAACAAAAGGCAAGGAGAAAATCAGTTGCAAGTCTTGAATGAATAATTTTGTTTTTTTAAGCTTTTATCTATCTATGATAAACGCAGTGTTATTTTACATTTGATTACATTATTAGATGTATTTTTTAGCCCACCTGCACAGTAATGTCGTCATTACTGAAATTAAAGCACTGGGTATATAAATTGTATGTTTGTTTTATTGTATGCTTTTTTATTGTATACCGCAAGAGCGAATTCAAGAGTGGCCGAAGATTGCCAGCCCAGCTTCTCAAGAGCGGCTGCACAAGCTCTGATGACGACACAGCTGTTCCACGATTCGCCGGATTAACCGCATGACAACTGCATAGTTCCACTAAAGCTCACAAATCAATTTTTTATAACAGTAAACAGTTTTTATGTAGTCACGATGTTATGTTGTGTAATGTTTATCAAAATAAAACGTATTAAAAAAATGTTGACTCCACTTCATTGATATAGGCTTACTTTGAACTTTATTCTAGTTCAAACAGATGCTGTATGAAGCAGTAAAGTATTGAATGAAAATGTGTCTGAAATATCTGTGCAATATATTTGGCAAATATTGTATTTATTTCACTTCAGCTGTGGTAAAATATGTAAACACCACGTGAGCGGTCACTACCGGAACCAGTAAGTGTTCGACTTCACGTCTCTGTTTACAGCTCCTCCCCGCCGGCATGCGGCATATCGCCAATCGGTTACATCCAGCCGCAGCTGATGTTGAACACACCTATAATGAATGGCGACTGTAGAACGCAATAGCCGAATCCATTTTTTACCCCCGGACACATCTCGAAATCTTTACAGAGGTGAAGTATGAGCCTGCTAGCAAAAAAGATGTGTAATCCCAATCCTCCATAATGCATCCGTCTGCGTGTTATATTCGAGCACGTTCTCATGCTTTCAGCGTCACATAAAGCGCTTTATGACAAAACGGCGCTATACTACGCACATGGTACCCTTTATCGTTTATATAACACGCAAACCCAAGACGTTATAAATCCTTAAGCGTGAATATGACACGCAGACCCTACCCCACACCTAAACCTAGCCCTCACAGCACGTGTTATATTAACGATAACGGGTGCCATGTGCGTAGTATAACGCCGTTTTGTCACATAACGTTCTATATGACGCAAAAGGATGAGAATGCGTTGTATAGTCTCAGAACGTCCATATTTTCAAAACGTTTCTGCCAGTGAAATCAAACGCACTGGCACTGATCTGTGATAGGTCTGTTAGCACATTAGGTCCAACCCCCTATGGGTGGGTTTGAAAGGGTGAGATCTTGTGCTTGTAGTTTTTCCAGAAATCCCCTCTCTTACACTTCCTCCTACAATGACGTAAAATGACGATTTTTGCGTCATTGTAGGAGGGAAGTGAAAAGGTAAATAGAAGATTTCTCTGATCTCAGGGGAAAATGAGAGAGTGTTTGCATGACCATTCAATAGTATAACTGGGTTTCTAACAATGGAAAGCTTAATGCAAATGGGTGGAGTGCCCCTTTAAGTAAAAATCTAACTATTTTTGCCGTTTTAACCTATAAAAACAAATGCCAAAGAACATCACAACTTTCATCACAACTTTTTAGAAAAGTGGCCGCAACATCAAGTATTTTAGGCCACAACAATCACAAAAAAGGCCAGCGAAATCCTGTAGGGACTGATTATTGATTATTAATATTCCCTTTAGCTAAGTTCCTCACAATGATATGTAATTAACTTACTTTATTAAGGTAATTACTGATATACATATTAGTCTAATATGCCTATTTTAATCATTAAATCATAAAATTTTGATAGTTTAATAGTTTCTAAGCCAATTGTATTGTTTAAGAACCGGTGAAATTCCCACTTAGAGTAACACAAACTCTGGACACCTGTGTAGAGCAGTTTAAAGGACTTTTTAAGGGAAGTTTTCTTCAGGGACATTGTTTTCAGGAGTTTCGTCGTTCTAAATCACAGGTGGAAAAACACAAGCATTTGATGGACGTACAAAGTCTGCCTGACTTTGATGTAGTGATGTCGCTTTGGTATGGTGGAGCTGCAGTCTCATGGGAAGTTGTGCTGAAGCTAAACAGGGAAAATGCATGTCGAACATGCTCGACTTTGGACAGTTGACAGCTGGTGAAAATAACAAAACAACCACTTCAATAGAACTAGAGAACATTCCAACACACTTTCCTTCAGATCTGCCATGTTTGCCTTGTTCTGTCTTTGTAGAGTTTATGTGCTCAGAGCGATTGAAGGGGAGGGGGACTGTAAAGGATCCAAGAACCCAAAAGAACAGACTGGGAGTTGGAAGCTTCAGGTGGCCTTGGAGAGGATCAGAGCGAATAAAAAAGAACCAGAGGGAGCAAAATATCAAAGTTTTTTCATCATTTAAAAAATACTTACTTAGGAGTTAGAGAGATGAAAAAGCAGTAGAATTGCAGTTAAAATATTCATTTATATCCAGTTAGAAGTGTGGTAGGGAATAGCACTGTCCAATCATTTGTGGGAGAATTGCAAGAAGATCTATAATACCTGAAGAGTGCCGTTTGTAAGCATTGCTAATCATCTCAAAGGCAATGTTCATCAATGTTCATGGGTATTTGGCTCTGGATAATTTTGGGCACTATAAAACACATGTTTGCACTTTATATGTTGCATGCAAACAATTCTAAGTTCGTCAGAGTGGACAAACTGGCCATCAATTGAAAAAGATGTGGTTAACTTGTGATTGGCTTTTCATCAATGATATCAGTGTTAGAATTTCAAGGCTCATGGACTGTTTGGACTCTTAAGTCAGGCTGAATACAAACTGGAGCTGACGGACGCTATTTACCTCGGGACTAGCATCCCTAGATAATAGCAGAAAAGCAGATGGGAAATAATTAGCATAGCTGCTGTTCACAATATTAATGCATTCGATCTGATTCAACAGGGGTATAAAAGGTAAGCATTAAGTGAATGCTTGGCTAAAGAGATGCGTCTTTAATCTAGTTTTAAACTGTGACAGCGAGTCTGAGCCTTGAGCTATATCAGGAAGGCTAGGAAGGCTCCTCTTTTAGTGGACTTAGATATCCATGGAATATCTTCGAATTTAGTCATCTTAAAGAGAGCGATGGATTGTAGGGTGATAGAAGGTTCATTTAATACACAGGTGTAAGACCATTTAGGGCTTTATAGGTCATTAGTAATACTTTGTAACTGACACAAATGTTTGATCCACATTTGTTGTGGATCAAAAGCATCCACAACAAATTTATATTTCTATTTATTGAAATTTTTTATATATATAAAAATTGCTGGCACAGACATTTAAGAAGGGATGGATATTGGCTTCAAGCGATAGGCTTCGTGAGTGAAATTATATTTGTAGGCTAGTATCTTTCTGCTAGAATTTTCTTTAGATTTTTGGTCTTAAAGTGACTAAAAAGACATTTAACTACAGCTCACCATCGATGTCACCAATTCCTTTTGTCTCCAGAATGTGCGTACGCACGGCTAAAGTTTTCCATAAAGGTGTGCACATTCTCCCGTCTGTTTGTTTTTTTATAAATCACAACCTTTGCGTGGAAACTGAGAAGCTTTATAGACCCCAGGTCTTTTATTGTAGTGGATAAAGTAACAGGACATCCTTCTAAATTAAAGTTGTATTGTAAGAGGTTTTGTGGGTAGTGATCTAGTGATCCAAAGTATTTATACTTCTTTCAGGTTGAATGGTGGCCGTCTTGCATTACGTGCGGTTTAGCCAGAACCCAGAACCTCTGACACGCTTGGCAAAAGTTCCGCCACTGGACCATTAAAGTACATGGGGATAATTGTCGGATTAATGTATTAAATCTCATTAAATTTCTCACCACTAACAACATATATTAGATCTCATTAAAGGTGGGGTTTACTGTTTTTTTTCTTTGCATGATTGTGTTTATGGGGTGCAATATAGCATGTATCCGTGGTTTTTCTTTTTTTAAAAGTCTTATTCATAAATTTCACCTTTATTGTCAGCCGCGCTCTCCTCTGTCCCCTGAACGACCGGTTCACTTCCTGATTCTATGAAAACACTCCCTCAGAATGACGTTGTAGGCTCAGATTGTTTCGTTTGGGCCGATGTGTTGTGATTAGCTAAACTGTCGCTCACGTTGTCCGGAAGGTTAACTCCCATTAGCTTTACGGGAGACGCGAGCTCCGGTCCCAGAAGTAAATATATGTCGAGACTGCAGTATCAGTTTGAGGTAGAATCAGACCGAGAAAGCCGCGATGAAGAGAGTCAAACAGAACCTCACCACACACGGCTCTTAATAAAGGTTTCTGAATGATAATTTGCTATATTTTTTAACTTTATGCACGTTTGTTTTATATAATAGCTATGGATGTGCACGGATGTGCACGATGTGCTCGATATGTAATTATTATTCGAAAAATAAAATACTATTCGAATTTTGAATACGTTGCTTTGCTGGCCGTAAATGCAGTGAGTCCATGATAAATCCTAAAGAACTAACTCGCAGTTATAATTAAATGCACTGGATGGCGCTGTGGAGTGTGTTAACAAGTTGTCTGTATTTGATCACAATGTTGTCGTCTGCCTCGCGAAGTTTGGAATTAACGTTACTTGAAAAGGATCTTACTAAACGGAATTACTTTTGATCAAATTAATTAATTAATCTGAGTTATGATATCATCACCATGAGAAATCACATGAAATCCAAACAGTGGACTGAGGAAAGATAACGTTAGCTGTTCATTATTGCATCACAACTGCAGGTAAGCGCAGCTGGACCTCGCGTGATCAAAGATGTTAACTTATCTAATAGCAAAATGATTTTGAGACACTTATTTTAAGTTTCGTTGGGGGAGACCGGTTTAAGAACAGAAAATGTAAAGTGCTGTTAGAAACACCGTTCTCTTTGTGTCTCTGAAACGTCTGTCAGCGCAGCGTCTTTCTCATTCGAGCATAAAGTGCTGGCGGCGCCCTGCATGTAACGTTAGATATTATTGTTTTTCTCAACATAAACGTGAAACAATATAAACACGATAATCAGTCATTTGCTGACTCTTGTGTATAGGTGTACGTTCTGTATCAATATCTGACGCAATCTGCTTTATTGGGGTTTTTCCGCTCGCGCTGCTTGAGCGTGCTTTTAATAATGCTTTTTTATATATTTTGTTTACTCATAGGCCTACAGTTTAATGTTTTCAACTAAAAGAAAACTTTAATTACTATTGTAAGCTTGTTGTGTATTGCCTAATTGTAAGCTTGTCCAGAAATGGTGACAAAAACGTAAAAAAAAAACTTAAAAATAACGTATTTTCGTTAAACAATTTAAATAAACGAATATTCGAATATTCGATTTTTATGAGCCCGAATATTCGAATGCAATATTTTAGAAAAATGCCCATCCCTAATAATAGCATCAGACTGGCAACAATACCAACTGGCTGGCTACTAATGTTATACTCAAACAGCGTTGGCAGGTTTACGTTCTTGATCAAATCGAAAATAACGTCATAAAACATATTTAACATGAAAAATACGTTTACAACATTAGTACTTATACAAAATTCAGGTCCATAATGTTTGTACGCGTTTGTCGTTGACACAAAATAGCATAACTGCTAGCCCATAAAGCCTATAAAGCCAGCGCTGGCATTTTAAAAATAATAAAACACAAAGCTACGTCTGGAATTATACATGCAAATACATTTAAAATGATTAAGTCTTAGCCTACTTACAGGTTGTGTCCGGTTGTGTCTGCCTCTTGTTTTAAAGTTGGATCTGCTTCATGTTTAGTAACAGTTTCTTGTTGAATTTTGAACTCGTGGAGATTCTGGAAGCTGTCTTCGTAAAATGCGCAGCACAGAGAGCTAGATTACGATTGTCACTTTCAGGAACATAATCAAACATAAATTGTATCCATTGTTGTCGAAGTACAGCGTCCGTGGGAAGTTCGAACACAGAAGACCTGAAATCTGCGTGAACAACAACACAGTCGATGAGGAGCTGCTGAAATATGATCATGGCCTTTCCTGCATATTCCGGAGGGAGTGGTTGATGCAAATGTGTGGGTTAGTGATGTACCATAACCCAGCTGTAGTCCAAAACAAGTCGTTTTTGTAGGCAATTATACTTCCTGATTTTTAAAAGACAATATCTCTGCTTACACTAAACTTTCAGCGCTGCAACTTTGCAGATACTGTTCATGCACCAACAGCAACATTACACACTATTTAAAATCAAAAAAGTGAAATCACAGTAAACCCGCCCTTTAAAACAACAAATGAAACACTATGTATTATTGTATACTTTATAACACGTCACACTCTGCGTGAGTGGTATTTATGACAGCAACATTAAATACAAGTACTCCACATCGACTCTAGGAGTCGCTGTTTGACAAAAACGGAATTCCTGCATAGTGCCCCTTTAAGAACTGTTCACTGAAAGCTTCTTTAGATAACTCAAATGGTTCTTCTATGGCATTGCTTTGAAATTGAGAATTGAACATACAGTAACTCACAAAGTTACTGCATTTAGCCTTTTCACAGGAGTCTGGACTTGACAAGAGAAAGACTACTTATGTTTTTCCATTTTAATTTGGAAAAATTATCATTACAACAAGCTGCTCTCAATATGAGGAGACAGAGCACATGGCACAACATCCCTTAGCTGCTGCTATTTATATTCATTCTTTAAATACACCATAATTGCACTTATAATGAATCCAGACACACTCTGGGGTCAAATCACTAAACAGCATCTCAGCACAAATATTGTTTTTGCCGTGATATGTACGAAAACGTAATAAAAAAATACATAAAAAAATAAACAAAAGAGCTGATTTAGGTGTCTGGATCACAGCATTGTAACAAATTATGTTTATTAAGGGCAAAAGATGGACTTGCAAGGCCATGCAAGGCAATTTAGCTCAGCAGTAATATTTGGGGCACATTGGCACCATTACTTGATTTGCAAATTCACGAGCTAGGACCACGCCACAACCATGAATGTTGGAAATTATTCATTGAAGAGAGTTGGGGATGAATAGGGAAAGGATGAAGTGCGAAGGGGAAAAGGGATGGTTGGCAGTAGGGTTGCCACTTATGTCTGATAAAAAACCGGGACATGTCAATGGGGGGGAGGCGGTATCATATCAATGATTGTAGGTTGTGGGCTCACTTTGAACAAGGGGGAATTTAAGCCCCACTACCCTCCTCACCCCAACACACAAGCTTAAAATGTTCCAATTAATTGAAGCAACAAGTAGTATCTAAATACAAACTAAACAAACAAAAATAGAGAAAATAAAAGTGCTGCTGTGTCAAATTGTTTAAAAAAGAAAGAAGAGAAATCCATTTGGCAAGACAGGTCAATTTAAAAACATTAAAATAGACATAACATAGGCTAATGGGTTTGATGGGCAGTGTATGTGATATAAACTAATGATTCAATATTCCTTTGTTCCGGAATCCGGTGAGCGAAAAGTGCATTTCTGAAGAGTTCCTCGGCTCATTCCACTCAGGGTCGCGCGCTCAACCCTGCTTCTGACTTCTAGTCGACTATTAGTTGTTTATTTAAGCCATTCGTGGACAAATCGCCCCTTTATATTGATTTAATAACTTAAATAGGCTATACAGGATAATGATAAAGCCACACTCAAACACACGAGCTGGCATTTAATTGTTGAGGCATTTAATTGTTTATTAATAAACTGGTGTTTATTCTGCGTCGCTGCAAAGATGAAGATGCGATGCGGACTCGCCATGAACGAATGAGAGATATAAAGGCATGGAAAAGTTCTTCCCGTTGGTGCGGCCCTCGGGTGGGAAATAGAGACGTGATCATAGAATGACGTGACGGGTGTGGCGCGCCAACGGGAGGAACTTTCCCCACACTTCGAGCGGCGACTACCATCTGTAGTTAGGGGCCCCCTAGTGGTGGCGGGGACCTAAGCAGCCGAGCTATACAGTTTTGAACATACGTACTCACGCAGCCTTTCAAAAAACCGGGACATTCAGTGTCCCGGGAGAGTGCTTAAATTTCCCGGGACAGGTTAATAAAAAGGACAACCCCGGTAAAACCGGGACAGGTGGCAACCCTAGTCATCAGGTTGATCTGGGCACTCGGAGTGGGGGCATCATCTCAGTTAAATGTAGGCCGAGTGATAAGGACCTGGAAGGGAAGGGAAGAGGGGATGATATGGATGGATGAATGGGGAGGGTTCAAGAGAATGAGACAAGCAGCACTGTAAGGGGCAGCCCGATATAAGGTTTTGAAAAGTCAGGTGACTAATTGAGGCGCGGCCCTGCTCCCGAACCTCAAAAGTGGTAAGCACACGAAGCACATAAAAAATGCTTTCCACTCACAAAATTCATTCTTAATGAATTCAACTGAGATTGAAGTCAACACCCTGTTCAGCATCTGTGCAGAATAATAGAAATTCACTACTCCATTTTTTGCACAGTCGGCTGGGCTCCGATAGCCCTTTTTACTTGTCTATCTTTTTCACCTCCCATCACTTTATTTACCCTTCTATTTATTCAATAATGGCATGAATATCATCTCCCAGCCTGACAACCTTCCGCTCTCTTATTCTCACAAACCCTCCTTCCGTTTTAACATATCTTCTCCATTTTCTCCAGCTGCGCGAACAATAAGGTATTACAGGTCCATTGGGTTTCAAAAGGAAGAAATCAGGTATGTTTGGTCTTCTCCGAGGGGAAGCCCTCCTGTGGCTTGGCAATGACCTGTGAGATGGCTGCGGCATTACAAAGTCACGCGAACACCTTCCTTCTTCTGCCTGTACTGAGTCATGACATTCTGACGGGGGACGCCAGGGGGAACAAACAAGAGTGTGTTGCCAATTCATTCATCAAATGTGGTTTACCCTGTGGACTCCAGCGCGCATTTGTGTGTTTGTGTGTGTGTGCGCATCTGCCTTTCTACGCCCTTCAGGCACCCAAACTACTTACCGCCTGCTCGTGAATTTGATGCAAAAATGTGTGCAGTAAAGTGAGACAGTGTAGGTGAGTGTGTGTCCTCTACTTCACTTGCTGTAACTCAGAGAGGGCAGTGCCGGATGATAATGCCAAAACGACTTCACTTTTTCCCCGTGCGTGTGTGTGTGCGCTGAACGGTCGGTCACGCCTCCAACATAGTGAGTGACATCTGAAAATGTTTGCTAACTGTAGGAGCTTTGTCCTCGTCTCACTTCAACATCTGTCTGCTGATACAAACAACAAAGAAAGTCACACGTGTCACTCTAGATCACATCATAACACAGAAGTTGTTTTTTCTCTATAGTGAAAATTAGAAAATGCCTTCTCAGGTGCACCTAAACGTTCAAGCTATCCGCTGTATCATGACCTTCAAAATCTGGTCCTTTTAGGCAAAAAACTGATTTAGCCAAATTATTCGTCAATTATATCAGCCAATAATTGTAAACTTGAGCTGAGAGAGCCAATTTTAAGTGAAAATACACCAATGATTAAAACACCTGGGGTGCTGAAACCTTCATTATTTTATCCTTTGTTATTATACCTAATCATTCTAAAACACACCATCATTTTGGTGATTACAACATTGTGTCTCATAATTTCTTCTGCTTAACAAATATGAGTTAATTACAGATCCATATAGCCCAAAGCAATGCAACTGTTTTAGTAAAAGCTAAATGAAACTAATGCAAAAACAACCTACAAGAGAGCAGTCAAGTGGACATGATTTAAATGGTAAAATGAATAACTCTCCATCTTCAAAACATGCTGGAATGACGCCATCTTCCAATAACCTCACCGTATGGCTTGACCCACTGTCTACGGCCATTCTGTCTCATAAGTCTTTTCTAAGGATGAACAATATGTTAATCTCCATGTGAAAGAACAGGCAGTGAAGTGAAGGAGCATCTGCTGAGGTTTAAAGTCCACATTGAAATCTTGAAAACTATATAGCCAGTCATTTTAAAAGTTTGAGAGAGTTTGCACAATGGAAAAGTTCCAGTAAATCTGTTCTGTAAATCTGACTGAGCTAGTATATTTCTCCAAATGCCAAAGCAGCAATAGCACCACGTTAAGAGTGCAGGCATCGGTGATTTCTATACCTTCCTTAAACTACTGTAGATCTCAACCAGCGAAGTCACACGGTCAACCTATTGAGCATAAGAAGTTCCTTCCGCCATCAGAAGCTCTAGATTCAAAAACATTTATCCCCAGGCCTCATCCTTTTGGAACTGACTTTCAGTGATCAGCATCGCTGTCACACACTGATAAGCACACTGGTTGTTCATGGCTGTTTACGCATTACAAAATACTGGCCAGTTTGATAGATGTACTGTAAAAAATATATTTTCATGATTTGTAATCACAACATTTTTTTTTTCTTTTGTCAAAGCAACTTAGTTTAGATAACATAATATTTTGAGTTTCTTCTCCTTAATTGTATTAACTCAATTTTTCCATTTCAATGAACTTAAAATTAAGGCAACCAGGTTACTACATTTTTTAAGTTAAACCAACTTTTTTTGGTCAATAATGCAAGTTCAAAGACAAAAAGCCCAACACGATATAGGCTAATTAGTATTCATAAATATGTGTGGGTAAAGTGTACTTCTAGCATCTAATTTTGCATAGAGACAAAATTGTCTATATACTGTGCATTATAAACATTCTTAAAGCAAGCATTTTACACTATCATTCAAAAAATGTGCAAGATTTTTTTTAAAGAAATGAATACAGTAAATACTAAAAATACCTTTCAACGTTCAGTGTTAATCCTGAAAAACTATATCATGGTTTCCACAAAACGATCTATTTACATCTACAAAATATTAACCCTACAAAAACAGGCAATGTGTCTCACAAGATACTGTACATGGTTTTTATTGTATTTTGGGGGGCATGAGAAATTTTTGTTTATTTTTTATCATAAATTATGAAACATGATGATGCCCAAAATGGGAGGAGCCCATACCGTTTCTAAATGGGTTTCACGGGCTGAATCTTGAGTTCCTAAGCTTTCGAATGATATATAATTTATATCAACATTAGATCAGGAGAAGAAAATGATAAATTTGTTTTAAACATAGTGGCAGTAACAGTTAACAGATTAAGAACATGGTCCTTTTTATACCCTTATCAGGCAACGTATCTCAGGAGAAATCTCATAAAATCCAAAATATATCAAAAAAAAAAAAAAAAAAAAAAAAATTATATATATATATATATATATATATATATATATATATATGTTTATTTAAGTCCAGATTATTTAAAAAAAATATTTAAAATATTTTTGCAGGCATTTTCCACCCTTGCCTGTTTAAGGGTTGAGAAGAAATGTTTTAATCACTAAATCAGCATATTAAAATGATTTTTGAAGGATCTGCAGAACACTGAAGTCTTGAGAAATGAAAAGCGTTCAGCGTTGCCATTACATGAATCAATTATATATTTTAAAAAAAGTTATTTATTTTAGTTTTAACTATTTTTGATCAAATAAATGCAGAATGAATGGTAATGTTTTAGAGATGTGCAAATGTTCTGAGTTGTATAGAATATATAGATTAAAATTAAATCTATGTAATCAAGAATCTTTTAGATTCTGTCAGTGCAGTCATAATCGATATTATTTACATTCATACAGTAAAAAATGCAAACATGCGCAAATGCAAACATACATCTGTAGACAAATATGTATGAATACTAATGAAATCAAACATGGAAATGAGAAACCATGTGGGAGCATCAAAATATATTGAATATGCAAATATAGTCTAGATTTTTCGAGCCTGATCTCATGAAAGTTTGTATCTATAACACGAATGTCATTTGATTTCTCGTGGCATTTATACGCCAAAAACATGTATATGGTATGCATTTTTCGCGTGCATATGATACGCACTTTTGGTGTATAATACGCACGTACTATCCACCCCCTCCCCCTTTAACCTACCCCAGGGTTTTTTAGTATACGTAGCATAAGCACGCAAAAAAAAAAAAAATTTGGCGGATAAATGCCACGAGAAATTACATTCGTGGAATAGATACGCATCTTCATGAGACTGTGTTGGATTTTTTACAAGAAGGAAAACTAGGAACTTTAACGGAATGCTGGAAAAAGAGAAGATAAAACGAAGCAGCAGTTCTGTTGGTGAAACATCAAGTTTTTGAGAGAGGTGGCTCAAATCACCCATTACCAAGCATGTGTTGAGTGTTGAAGTGGAAGTGCAACAGCTGCAGAAGATCACTCCAGGTTTCACACCTGTCAGCTACTAACAGGAAGATGGGCACATGAGCACCAAAACTAGACAGCTGAAGACTAGAAAAACCTTGACTAGGCCAATCCCTGATTTTTCCTGTGACACACAAATGGTAGGAAGTAAACAGCATAAATCCAAGGACTCAACTTGCCTTCAGTGTCTGTGGCACAGCTGGTTGTTTCTTTTGCAATCTGATTTCAAATAAAACAATAAGGCACTAAAGGCATTTCACAGCAAGAAGGCATGTTACAGTCATTTTACGGGTAAAGAGTGTTCCTCTTAATGCAAATGAAGAGTGCCTAACCTGTGGTAAAATCACTGTAATATATGACCTCAAGATTTGTATTGCTTATGCTTATAGGCTAAAAGATACACAATGTTCAATAAATAGTTCAATTTACTAATAGCAATAATCACAATAAACAATTAAAGTAATATTGTGTATTGTTGCCAAGCTAGTGATACAGTATGTGGTCACAGCTTTGCGCACAAATCATAAATATTGTATTTATTTTATTTCAAATGTGGACACAGTCCATATCCTATTGGAATTGAATTGGAATTACTCATTTTATACTGTATATGTGACCCTGGACCACAAAACCAGTCACATGGGTGCATTTTTAGAAATTAAGGTTTATATGCAACCTGAAAGCTGAATAAATAATCTTTCCATTGATCTATGGTTTGTTAGTTTAGGACATTATTTGTTTGATATACAACTATTAGGGAATCTGGAATATGAGGGTGCAAAAAAATCAAAACATTGAGAAAATCACCTTTAAAGTTGTCCATTTATGTTCGCGATTGTGATGCATTCACTCAGAAACATAAATGTTTTATATTTACGGTAGGAAATTTGCTAAATATCTTCAATGAACATGATTTTTACCTAATATCCTGATGATTTTTGGAATAAAAGAAAAATAATATAATTTGATATATATGTTTGACCCATTCAATGTGTTATTGGCTATTGCCACGAACATACCTGTGCTATTTGTGGTCAGGGTCACTCTGTCAATGAGATGCATGATCGTTGTAACGTTTTCCATCTATTATTGAATACCAAATGAAGTCTCAGTAAATGGCTATAGGTAGGCCTATACCTGAACCACACACTAGGACACCTGAACTACACACACAGGCTAAAATCATAAGCAATGCCCATGAAAAAAAAAAGTATTATAAAGTTGGATTAGTAAAGAGTCTTCTTATTGCAATGCATTGTTACTTACACAAATAATGATTATTATTATAGACTGTCTTGAGTGCCTTCAGCGTCTCCAAGGGAACAAGAATGCACGGTCATTGTGTATCATGTCCTGTCTCTTTACTGCTTCCTCTCTTTGTACAGTCATAATCTCATTGTCTCACTATTGAACCTCTCAACATGTCACTCTTCCACCGCTTGCAGACATGTAGTGCCTCGGTGTGTGTGTGTGCTGTGTGTGTTTATCGTTTTTTGAGCTCTCTATTCAGTTTCCTGTCATGTTCACCGTCCACCATGCATAATAAGCAGGCTGTTAGCCAATCACGTCATTTTATGCTGCACACTTATGCAGAACAAACATCCTCTATGAATGGGGGGTTTAAAATAAATAAAAAGGGTATATGCTCTATTTATTAAATCATTTACAACATGATTTACTGCATTGGCCATAGGACATAACATTTCTTCCACAGGACTTATATCAATTAACTTTTTTTATATTAAAACGCTGGCGTTGCTGGTTTTGCAGAGATAAGCGTGTGTTGCTATCGCACTCTGGTGGACATGTGAGGTACTAATCTGAGAGAAACACATCCAACGAAAGGTCTACAGAATCTAGTATCTGCTTTTCTCAAATAAATGCTCACTTTTAGAATTAAAAAAAAAGCCATAACATAACTTCATATAACATTTTCCTATTACAGAAACAGTAGCCTACACCCAAAATGCAAATTCGGTCTCATTTACTATAGCCTATCCTCTTGCTGTTTCAAACCCATGACTTTCTCTCTTAGCCTACGTGAAACGCAGAATGCTTTTTCACATAATAAAGATAAGTGAGAAACTGGGCCTGTAGCCTAATTGGTCCGAAATTACCACCAAGAAGCACCATATATCATAAAAGCATCAAAACGTAGTCTATAAAAAATGTGTCCAAGTTTAAAGTCACCATTTTATTAATATTTTATAAATGATAAATTATTTATCCGTGATCATCCAGTAAATATTAGTTTCTGTTCCTCTCAATTCCAATTTCGTTTTAACTCCTACGGTGGCCAATGTAGTCCAAGATTAACATGGCTTCCAGTTCAACCTCGTCCACAAGTGTTAACTCAAAAGTAAACGCGAAAGGCGAAGCTTGAACTAACAGGTATGTCCCTCTTTGGCTAATGTACTTTCAAGATGGAGGGGCAACATGGCGACCGACATTAGAACCCCTTACCATAGATATCTATATAAAGGCTAGATTAGTCGTCCACGCTGCTGGCCAATGGAGGTCGACGTCTGCACCTGGCGGCCATCTTGTCACAGGCAGCTCGCTCACTTGTAACATTGTGTTAATGGTACATATACTATTTAAATAACCATAACTTGCTAAATTTTCTACCGATTTTCAAACGGTTTGGTTTGTTATAAACGACACAGCATACTTATGAATAATAAGTGTATAAAAAAATAATTATCCAGATATTTATAGCCGCATTAAAGTTTGTAAGAAACCAAACCGTTTTTAAATCAGTCAAGATTTCAACGAGATAAGAGTATTTGTGTTCGTGCTGACCACTCATCTTACCTGTGACAAGATGTCCGCTGGTGATGACGATAGAAACTCCGCCTCAACACATCTAGCCTTTATATAGATATCTATGCCCCTTACCTGTATGTATTTTCAATGGCATATTATACACTCACAAGAATACTTTATTACTTGAACGAAGTAAATATACATTAATGAGCACATATTTTTGAAAGAACTAAGTTCTAATAAGTTCGAATAAACTAAAAGAGTTACACAGTGCAGCTTTAATGTATTCCATTCTTATTCTGAATCTATTCAATATCTCTCATCTAGAGTCTAGACCCACTTCGTGAACTGGACGAACCAGTTAATTTATAAGATCAGGATCAAAAGATTCTTCTTATGGGTGGGACTTGCCACATCTCTCATGAACTCTTTTGGAGACATAGGGCAGATTGACAATGAGCCCGCTTTTATGATTCTTTTACTTTTATGGCTCTTTTCTCTCTCTAAAGACCATTTTATTGTATCTGCAGAAAACACATTATCTTTAGAGATCAGCTTATACGATATTTTATTACTACATTAGTGTAAATTTTACAAGCAAAGGCTAAAGACTGACACATAAAACCTACATCCAATAAAAAAAATGGAAGGGGTAGACTAAAGGTAGCCCATCGCAGCTCTGGACCGCTTCAAAGTTTTTGTTCCTCATGATCTGGTTATTCTGTTTTTTTTTTCCTTCAGGCTCTCCTCTTTCCTCACCATCTTCTCCACTCCTCCATCAGCCCATCCCTATTCTATCACACACACACAGACATACATCTGCAGGGTGTGTGTGAGTTATGGTGCTCAGTCCCCAGCGCTGTTACGCCCTGACACGGATGGCCACTTCCTCCCTTCATGCATTGTTTTGTGTTGAGCCCGTAGGCAGAACGTCCTGCCTCAGTATGAATGGGTCCAATCTCTCAATACTCACTGCTTTAGTCTCTCTCCCTGTTTTTGTCTCTCTCTCTCTCTCTTTCTCTGTCCCTCTGATTGATGCCACACTATTCGGGCAAATTGCCTGCACACATCTTAACCAAGCGGTCTGGCAAGATCGTGTGCTTGTGCGAGTGTGTGAAGGGTTGAAGGAAAGAAAAAGAGAGAAGAGCTTCACGAAGGTACCGCCAGCATGACAATGCAACCTGGCCCGAGGGGAGAGAGATAGACAGACGGATGGACGGAGAGAGAGGCGATAGGAAAGATCCATTTCTTTCCTCTTAATGTACTTGGCAACAGAGAATGCCGAAACCCGTGCCAATGAGGGCCGATTGAATCTCAAAAGGAAGGTGAAGGAACATCACCCCGCCTGTGTCCATTTATGTGGATATTTTCAGTCCGACAGAGTCCGGACAGTGAGAGAAGGAGATAAAGAAAGTCCAAATGTGTGTGCATATAGGATTTGGACCTTCTATGCTAGAGATTCAAGGGGTCTGGTTAGCGCTTGTGAAGTGTGTGCGTGTATGTGCAGGATTTGGGCTCTCCTCTGTACAGAATGAGCGATCCGTCTTGCTGGTGCTGAGGAAGCATTCCCATAATCCCACTGCTCAACTTCAAAAAGCTTTGTAAAAGACTACACAGCACCCTGAACCTCAGTAAAACCCTCCCCTTCTTTATTCTCTCTCCTTCTCTTTCTGGCGCTTTCTTCTCCTTCGTAGCTTCAGTCATCTCTGCCCCATCTGACATCTCCTGCATTCCAATCTCTCTTCTCAATGCACTTCTCATCAATATTATATCACTTTCTGCCTTTCTCTTGCTCACTTCGACCATCTATTTTTCCCTCTGCACTCTTCTCCTAAATCTGACCGTCGCTCTTTGCCACGTAGCACAGGTGCTATAAGATTATGTTCTTTATGTATCGCTAACTCTCATGTGACCCACCGAGCAAGGGGGGGGGGGGGGGAGTATAGAGTGCAACCACAGGGCAGCCGGAGGACGAGTGCCCTAGTCAAGGGCACAAAAACAGGGGTCAGAAGAAGTGTCCCAAGTGGGATTTGAACCTGCGTCCTTTTTTCCACCGAACCGCCTGTTGTGTTATTTTCAGGTCGTCTGGTTTTCTAAAGAAACAGTGGGGAGAGGAGACCTAGTTGTTTGGTGTATATTTCAGCTAGATTCTAAAGCAAGTACGTGTGTGTGCGCTCAATTGCCATTTGACCCGCCGCTTTGTCTGTTTCACAAAGTACAGAACTTTAGCGAAACTCCATGTAGCTGTGAAGAGTAGCAGACAAGCAATGCCAAAATATTAAAAAGGGAAGGGCCTATAACAAAGACAGGCACTTCGATGATCTGTGTAGGTCTGTCCTTTTCAATTAGCCCTTCTTTTGTTTCTTTCTCTCTCTTTCAGCAGGAGGCTCAGGAATATTGAGTGAAGCCCAACCCCTGCTTCAAATATTGATACCGTTCTTACCAGGCCTCCATGCCCTTCCTACATGACTGGCTTCTGAAACAGAAAGGAAAAGTGTTTGTTTGCAGCGCTGCGATCATTACCGCTGAAAGAGTGCGAGTGTTTGTGTGTGTGTTGGATGCATTTGTGTGATATTCTAAACTTGGCTTCTGTGCCGACACTTGCATTAACTTCACATTTTTATTCCTCTCAGTCCTAAATACTTACACCATTTCCTCCACTTACAACAATCTCACAGATTCCCCTCGTACTGACCTTTTCCTCTCGTGACAAACTCTTAAACGCAATTTGCATCAAATTTCTAACTTAATGTCTTTAAAATGGCCATGTCTTGAAGATAACCATCCTACTGCAAAATTGTCACGAATATGTACTGTTAAGGTGCAGTCACATTTACCACTGGTCTGTGAAATTTTTGTTGATTCCCAGGGAATGCATGAACTGATACAAATGTGTAGCTTGAATGCAATGAAAGTGTCTTTGGACAAAGCTGTCTGCCAAATGCCTAAATGTAAATCCAAGAAATTGGTTTCAGGCTTGAAACTAATTTCTAACGTGAGGAAATGAAAAGACTGTGTACTGCAAAATAGTGATACGAAAACATGCATTTTTATGCCAGTGTAGTGCGAATCATAAGCAAATGACTCTTATGAGACAATTCTTTTACTGAATCATTTAATAAGACTCATGAACTCACAATAGTTTTTTGTCTTTAAAGGGTAACTAAACCCCTGGTCAATATATAAAAAATGCTGAAAAAGTGGGCAGACCCCAGCGGAGATAGAAGGGACGAAATAGATGCTAAAACACTCTATCCTGATCGTTTTCAATTCCAACTCGCTACAGTGGTTTTGATGAAACAAGCTGGTTTTTATACTGCCAAGGGCGTAGCTCGTGCCAAGAGCGTGGTGAGCTGAAACCTGCGTACGTCACGAAGAACCGCTGAACATCCAATAGGAAAATTAAACTGCAGTAGCCACCGTTCAACCTGAAGAGGGCAGCACTAAGACGATTTTGCACCATATATTGTAGAAATAAAACACTTTATACACAAATGTCAAAAATGTTACTCGAATCAATGACTGGTATTAATAAAGATCCATTCTTACAGATCATTAACTAAAAAAAGTTGGTTTAGCGTTTAGTTACTCTTTAAAGTCCCCTTGAACTGGAAGTTACAAACAAATTTTCTCCAGTGTTGTGACGTATTTCCGAGAGAAACAGAAAACTAAATGAGGCAAAATAGTGGGCATGGATTTTTTTTGCAAATAGCACCCGATTAGATCTAGAAAAGTAGGTGTAACACTAATTGGAATTATAAAACTATTTTTATTTACTCTTACTGCTGCAATCTTAACCATTATGATAGTAACCTGCGAGCAACTCATTAAAACATGAGGGCCACAACCAAAAATGCACCTCCTCGCCATCTCTCCTTTCACACACAGGCAGCCTGTCTACTGTCAGTTGGAGGGGCGTGGATGTTAAGCAGACACCCAAACCGTCAAACCTACGTCATCGGCGAAGATCCTCCAATGCAGAGGGGAGGGGAATTTTCAGATTTTGATTAAAGATTACGAAGCCAAAACATTTTTGTGCGTGTGTGGTTTGACTTGCATGGATGAATTGTTCATCACAAAACGATGAATTTAGGCAAACAAAGTAAGTATGGAAAATTTTTAATTCATGTGGACTTTAAATCAGATCTGTTACCAGATGAATCGGCTTGGCTTGTTTGTCTACTTCATTTATAAGCTCAGTTAATGGCTCAGTAGGTGGCGGTAATACTCCTAAGAGGTGAGCAGCCGGTAACAAGAAGTACTCAAAGAAGACCGTTGTCATCTCAGTTCTCGCGCATGCGCCCATGAGGAAGTAATGGAATAGTCAAATAAAGTCGTTATTTATGGTTTTTTTTCACACAAAGAGTAGTCTCGTCGCTTGATAAACTTATAATTGAGCCACTGTAGGCACATGGAATATTTAAAGGTGCATTGCGCAACATTTTATGTTAAAATTAGCCATTTTCTAACCCATACATGCTGAAACAATCGCCTGATGGGCTGAATGAGCCCTTCTCTGATCACTGCGATCGCCTCTATAATCCTGTACAGTGAAATATATAAGAGGGATTCGGGCTCGAATCTGAGACTGGGCGTGACGTCATGCGCGTTCACGCTCGCCTGGCTATGTGCCTGCAGGATAGTGTATCCGCCGCGTTCTCCGTATCAGAGAAGACAACTCGAGCGACGCAACTTTAGTCAACTTTCCCAAAAGTAGAAGATGGATTCAAAGGGGCTGTTTAGTCTACATCTGGTCACTTCATGCGTTTTCTGTGATCGGATAACTTATTCGATCGTGAAAAGACCAGGTTGAATCCAGACGGATTTGAATCCGACAGCTCAAACCATTGAGGACGTGGTCTGGGCTGTATTCCAGACGAAACTGGACAAGTGTAAATGCATCTGGTTGTTGAAAACAGGCTATGTCATGTTGTTTTAGTCATATATGACGACGTGCATCAGATGAGCAGGCGAGTGTATTTATAAGCCAGCGCGCCGCAATCTATCGCAAATGAAAGTGAAAGTAAGACGCATACGATTAACACTAAGTTACCTTCTACCTCCACTATCTTCATTAAAAGTAGCCTTAAGAAATGAAATGATCTCATACCAGGGCTTCTGCCGCTCTCTCTTATTGCTGTCTTTGCTGATTTTGAAATAGCCGAAGCCGATGATCAATAAAATGCAGCTCATCTGTTGCTTTCGGTGACGTGCACTTCATGAAATCTGTATATAACGCGGGAATTGAATATCAGATTAATATCCGTTTTGCAAAAACACATTTATGTGACCAGGTGTAATGGAATCGTTTTGATAAATCAAATAGATCTGAGAAAACGCATTGTGGCCAGGTGTAAAAACAGCCCCAAAGAGACCGGCTTGTAGTTCATTACAAACCCCAACGCAAACTCCACGTAAGACAAAGAAAATACAACTTCTGTCTGTCCAGTGCCAGTCGTCGGAATAAGACTAGAGTCAACATCGGGAAGGCTTTCAACAAACGGAGAGATCTCGGGCGGTCTGCTCTAGGGCTCAAACGTGTTCATGAACGTGTTTCCATAATAATACAATCATAAGTGGATACAGTAAGCACATAAAACAGTTCAACATGGAGATCAATGGAAACAAAAGCCGAAGTTTTCTACCCCTGTTTTCCCCTCACACACACATAGGCCTACATAAGTGTGTAATTTACTCAAATGCCTTTCCTTTCATATATTTTAAATGACTTGCAGATTTATAACTGTATTACCTCATTATGACTGTAACAAAAGATGTGTGCCTGATGCTCCTTTGGTTATGAACAGCTCGTGCAACGTGCGTGTATTCCGTGTATATGTCTACTCTATAAAGTCTATGGTATTCCATGAGCGTGCATGCAGTTTCATTTGTCACCAGAGGGGGCGTAGTTCTGCAAAAACTCAGAGACTTGCGTTATGCTCCTTTAAACATTTTCTTTAATGACTTTATGGGCCGTCAAGAGCCAGTCCCTTAGGCAGTCTATGGAGGAGTGATCCAGCTCTCAGATTAAATCAAAAATATCTTTATTGTGTTCCGAAGATGAACGAAGGTCTTACGGGGTTGGTACAGCATGGGGGTGAGTAATTAATGACTTAATTTTCATTTTTTCGGTGAAGTAACCCTTTAAATCAGATCTGTTACCAGTTGAATTGGCTTGTCTTGTCTTGTTTGTCTACTTCATTTATAAGCTCAGTTAATCAGTAAGTGCAGTTCCTGAATCAACATCTGATTTGCTTTCTGTAAGCAGAAAATGATTATTACTTTCAGTGATGAAGTTTTGTGTATGATTTAGTTATATACTTCTGTCTTGGGTTATTTTAGACAAAAATGAAAAATCTCTCTTGCTTTACTCATCCTCAGGTCATTCCAAACCTGTATGCCTTTTTTTCTTCTGTGGAA
This sequence comes from Hybognathus amarus, assembly GCA_030378365.1. Lineage (NCBI taxonomy): Eukaryota > Metazoa > Chordata > Actinopteri > Cypriniformes > Leuciscidae > Hybognathus > Hybognathus amarus. The sequence continues at coordinate 165,767 of JAQIUQ010004128.1, forward strand.
CATACAATAATATATTTTGAAGGATGTTGGTAATCAAAATGTTTTAGTTTACATAAAGTTCCAAAGTATGGAGGACAACAACACAGATATCTTAACTAAAATATCTAGAGGACTGGGATAATAGCAGCCCATTAGACAAGCTATTTCAATGGCTTTTTAGAGTCATTCCCTCCTCCACTGTACGTACTTGCTCTCTTGTTTAGCCTTTCTTCATCTACTTCTAATGCACCTGTTCACCCTCAGTTGTTTATGAAATGGTTATGGTTTTTAGAAGTCCTCAACATCTTGAGTTGTCGTGGTTTTTGGGGATATTTTAGAGACATAATGATTTTTGTATTGTATTGTATTCTCTACCCTTACACTAAATCTACCCATCACTGAAAGCTTTCTGCATTTTTACATATAAAAAAAAATATAATACTATATAATTTAGTATTATTTCCTTATGTGAACCAAAAAGGACAAGGATTTCTATGGGGACCTTTTGTCCCCATAACGTTTGGTTAAACTGAACAACACACACACACCTAAAGGTTAAAAACACATGAAATATTTACTCATTTAATAACCTGTCAACATTGTCTTTCCTTTAAAGCATGACATTTGTTTGCAGTTCCATCTTCCTCTCACTCTCTTTCTTGCACACGCTTTCCCTGAAATGAATTATTGATTTTAGTTTTAAGTTGGTCTTCCTTTTTGTTTCCATTCTGAATATGAAAACAAATCATTTTCTTTTACCGTTTCACTCTCAAAGCTCTCTCTTTTTTTTAAAGAGTGCAAATCCATGAGCGTATGTGATTCGTCTCCGGAGCCTCGAAATGCAACCTCAGCATTCAGCCATTGATTTTGTTTCATCTTATTGAGTTTCTCCTTTCCTCTCCCCCTGTCGCTCTCTTATTGTCTCACTCTCAACACATTTTTGATAGACTACATTTTGATACTTTTATAATACCTTTATGGTGCTTTTTGGTGGTCATTTTGGGCAAATATCAGGCCCAGGTTCTCACTCATTTTTAGTATGTGAAAAAGAGCTGCATTTTGCGTTCCACTGAAGAGAGAAAGTCATATGGGTTTGAAACCTCACTCTCTCCATCATTGCTCATGCAGTCCATCTCTTTCAGTAAGACAAAACACTAATACTATACATGCAGGTGACTACTAAACCTGGCTTTAATGTTTTCAGGATTACTTTTAATGTACTGGGAATACGGTAGAAAATGAACCCTGATTTTGAGCTGGGGAAAGGGAGTAACAGAATAAATAAAAAGTGGCATGTCCGATTCACAAACAAACGGCTCTCACTATAAATGAACAAGTTATTTTTTTATGAATCGAAAAACATACAACACAACCAGTGAATTCCGATTTACAAACAAATGAGTCTTATGGACTTGTTCTTTCAGCGAATCAAAACATACAAGCAACCAGTGTATTTTGATTCACAAATAAATAAATCTTATGAACTGATACCTTTTCACAAGTTCACACTTGCAGGTAATCAAATATGCCGACCACGGGAAGGACTCTGAGCTCTAAATTTGGCCCGATCCCAGAGTACTCCTCCATGTCCTTGGCTGGGATAGGAACCAACAGAGAGTGAGGCGTCGGAGGGATGGAGAAAACTGTCAAGGAACGTAGGCGAGTTGAAATATACAGTATATGGACATCCTCTTATGCTGATTGGATTGACCATTTGTTCCTCTCAAACATAATTTAGCACACAGCCCAATCAGTGTAGTTTCGTTCATGAACAAATGACTCTTTTTGAATCATTCAATTACTCTATTTTTATTGTTATAATCAAATTGTTTTTAGCTGATACCTTATAGGAGTAGTTCACTTTTGCTGATAATTTACTCACCCCATGTCATCCAAAATGTCCACGTCTTTCTTTCTTCAGTCGAAAAGAAATTAAGGTTTTTGATTAAAACATTCCAGGATTTTTTATGGACTTCATTGGGAACCAAACGGTTCAAGGTTCAAATGAGAGTTTCAGTGCAGCTTCAAAGGGCTTTAAACGACACCAGACGATGAATAAGGGTCTTATCTAGGACCCTTCGAGTCATGACTCGAAAAAAAGAATTTTTAAATTAATTTTGATGAACGAGTTTGAAACAGGAGAGTCACGAACTTATAAAACTTAAACTTTTTTATTTATTTTTTAAATGAGCAATCGGTTTGCTAGATAAGACCCTTATTCATCGTCTGGTGTCGTTTAAAGCCCTTTGAAGCTGCACTGAAATGGTCATTTGGACCTTGAACCATTTGGTTCCCATTGAAGTCCATTATATGGAGAAAATCTTGGAATTTTTTTATCAAAAACATTCATTTCTTTTCAACTGAAGAAAGAAAGACTTGGACATCTTGGATGACATGGGGGTGAGTAAATAAGCAGCAATTTTTTTTTAAAGGTGAACTACTCCTTTAAGTTCGTGAGAATTGTCGAGCATTTTTACAAAATGTAATAATACCAGTTTTGCACTTTTGCAATTTAAATGTGTTTAAACGTATTTTTTTGGTTTTGTTGAAACTGTATCTGTTAAATAATTAGCAACTGAACTGCATAGTTAGTCCTCTATGCACATTTTAATTTTAAAAATGAACAACAATGTACCATGATATAAGGTTCCAGTACCTGTATAATATATTTAGAATGGAGATTGATGACATACTGAATAAGCGAAATAGACGATGAAGCAAATCAGAATCAAGAGAATTTAACCAAATTGGGAAATTTGTGTCAATATACCCAGCCCTAATAGAAAGTAGATCAAGAGAAATTAATTTGTCATAGTAAGAGAGTGAGAAAACATAATTGTGGTCATCCCTTGTCACGACATGACATCACATGCTGGCATTAGCCTGAATAATTAGATCATAATAAAGCCACAGTCATCATAAGATAATGTAGTTCTCCCTCAAGAGAGAGACAAAGGAGTCTACAGTGCAGTCTCTTTCTCTCTCTAAAGGCATCTTGACACATTCTCTCTCCTTATTTCTCGCTGCTGCTGCTGAATTATCTGTGTGCCACAGGAAGACCCTAATATCTCCACATACAGATCAATTCATCCCCCTTGTGAAAAAGAGGAAGCTATAGAGAAAACAGAATAGCCTCCCCGATCTTCCCACACTTGTTTATACCGAAGCTTCCCGAGTGAATTGAATTCCTGAACACAGGCGGTCATCCGTTATTGAGATTACCTGATTCTGAGATTCTGAGTTTCCTGCCTCTGATTCACAGCATCTTCCTGTCTATCTGCTCCCCGCTGCTCGGCTTCCTCTACACTTCCATGGGCTCATCATCTCATTCCAGAAGGCTTCACCGGGCTCAGGCTTACACAGCTCATTTGAACTCTAGTACAGATGCTGCCAGGCTACTTCATCTTCCCAGATGATGCTGAGATATTCTCTCAATCTACATAAAAAGCCATATCCAGTGATTCTTGGCAGGAAATTCATGTGATCAAGGCATGGTTTAATGATGACATGATATTTCAGAGGCTCCTTTAAGATGTGTTTTGGAGATAAAGACTCTTCAAGAGTTTTCCGACATGTATGCGAGTATGTGACTGGCCACAGTATGTATAAAAATAGAACACAATGTGTTAAAGGAATTTTTCATATTGATTTTTCAAATGGGATTTAGTCGTATTGTGAATTACCAACGCATTCTCCTCCTTTAGTGTCATATAGAACGCTATATGACAAAACGGTGCTATACTACGCACATGGTACCCGTTATCGTTAATATAACACGCTCTGTGATGGGTAGGTTTAGGTGTGGGGTAGGATAGAGTATAGAGGGAATGCATTGACATCACTTTCCCGCCGGAACAACCCCCCTCAGCCTGACTGAGTGGCAAAACATCTGCTGCGTGACTGGATTTAATAGGGAAAACTGGGAAAATGTGACTGAAACAAAAAATGTTATCAATTTAAACTAAATGTTGGACTCAGTATAGTGTTCCTTACAACTTACCAAAGATCCAGTGATCCATGGATATTGACATATCCAGGAATATAGGAATATAGACCGTAAACAAAGCAAATTTGCCTGTGAACGCTTTATATAAATACAATATAGGTCTAAATACAGGTGATCACTTATATCACTGTTCTATATAGCATATCTATCTATCTATCTATCTATCTATCTATCTATCTATCTATTATATATATATATATATATATATATATATATATATATATATATATATATATCTCATCATATAGTCCAGCCCTAAAACTATTTTTTTTTTTTAGTCAGTGTTTATTAAAAAACATCCAAAATGATAACGACAATTGACGACATTGACTTCCATGTATACACTTTCGAAATGCGTCAGACTGCAAACACAGGCTCGGGCGATTTTTGCAGAATAGCCGATAATATATATATTTTTTTTTTAAAAAATCATTTTTTCGAAAAATCATAGCCGATAATCATTTTGAGTGCATTACTACTAGTTTTATGTTGAATTCCTATTTATAAAAATGATGCTGCAGAGCATGACGTCATTTCACGACCGCATGCTCAGAGTGTAGTGTGACCACCGCGGCTTTAGGGTTAAAAGAAATGTCTATAAACTTAGCATATACTGTCCTGGCAGAAAATTACCAATACCCTACGGCAGAAAAGTGAGCAATCGAAAATGCAAGTGTATATGCGGCAGGAAGTTTAACAGGCCAGAGCTGTGCTCCATTCAGAAGTGAACTGAGAATGCCTTTAGTATCATCTCAGTTAATGCATTTGAATCAAATTTGTGTAAGGTAGTCAAATAGGATGCAGTACGCATTTAAATATATATTAAAGTATAGTTACATGTAAAAATGACTGCAATTTTTAAGCTGATATGTCCATTCAATGAAAATGAAAAGTTAATAAAGATTGACTGCGATTTGTCAGAGAATGTTTTTGAAAAAAAAATTACAAAACAATTCATGTTTACAGGCCACACAGACAAGTACAGTTCATAGTTTTCAGATTCATACACCGATTTCTTAATCCCACATGCTTAACTATTGCCTTTAAAAATGCTCTTTGGATGGATGAATTGATATAAAATTCAGAGTTATTCATATTATTGTTAAATTATGTGTTGCTGTACACATATTATGTATTCAATATTCATTTGATATGTTCTCTATTATGACCTTCTATTTAAAGCTGAAATCACATAGGTGATTCATATATAATAACATGCCTCAAGTCTATCGAATATAAAGTGTATTCAATTAAATAATAAAACCTCCGAAATGTTATTTTTGTTCTGGTCTCTGCTGTCTCGCAGCACTGCATTAGAAGTCTCATGCACGAATACTCTAATTTCAGCACCACGGAAAGAGTTTCATTCAATTACTCTGTCTGTGCTGCTGGAGGCGTTCTTTAAAATGGCTTAACACAGCTTATTTCTTCCCATTTCTTTTAGCTGTTGTGAGCACAATCAGCAAAGTAAAGTAGCTGCCATGTCAGCCCAACCCTGAACTCGCTATACGGATCCCTTATTTTCGTTGAATTAGTACAGCATTCTTTGATTCATTCACCAATTTCTCAATCACACATTGTAAACATTTAAGAAATCTACATTTCAATTTTCATAGAATTTGAAAATTGTATTTAAAAATGCTTGCTAGTACTTGAGATAGTGAAGTCAAGTACTCAATATTTTTAATTTGTTATCCAATAGACCTCTGTAGAGTCAATAATCCAATGAGAAAGCCAACTACCGCACACCCTTTAACCTTATTTATTTTAGACACAACACTTGTTCATGGTCAAAAGCCAGACAAACATCATCCTAAATGTACATTTCATACCTATGAATCCTCTTGGAAAAAGCAATTAGCCTTTTCTAGTCTGGCTAGAACAATGGTCTAGATTTGATGCACTGGAAGGCTAACAAACGTAATGGACTTTAAAAATCGGTGGAGCGCACAGAATCACCCATTAATGGGGTGCTTTGCTTTCTCTGTCCAATTTTTTTAGCATAAAGGTCAACTTTAAATGTCAACAGAACATTATAAATAAGGTACTCTTTCATTTTGTACATAAACACATCCAGCCAACTGCTGGAGCAGTGGAGATGGAAAGCGCTCAAGTGGGAAGAAATAAGCGCAATGCTGAAAAAAAAACAAAAAAAAACACTTGCCATGGATGCTGAGAGAACTGAGATTTAATTCTCAAATTTCCATTCAAAAAATGTCACTCCTCACTTAGGTTTAGCATTGACTCTGTTGCAATACACTATGTAGAGAGAAAGATATATATATCCATGGTATTTCCGCATCACAGACCAAATATGAAATTCAGCGGAGTTCACTTTGCCTTCAAAAAGATACCATTCTCCCTCAAGAACACACACCTACACATACACGCACATCACACTTACGGGCTATAAGAAAAGTTTAACCGCACAAGCCAGAGAACAGAACAAAATACTGACATAAAGTGATGGCAGCTGCACAGAGAGAAAATGTGCCAGCGCAAAACGAAGCTCGACAAATGGAGGAAAGGAATTCTCCGGAAGAAACGCGTGAGTGGAGGGGAGGGAAGTTGGAGGAGTGAAGGGTAGAAGAGCCCCTCGGGCAATCTCACAGTTTCTGCCACTTTTAATTTGCTTGTCTAATTGTGCAATAACTGGCCTCATCTTCCAAAATCCTCCTTGAAATGTAGGCCTCCAATCACACCAGGCCAACCGCCTAGCGTCTGCTGACAAATTCCGCCTGACTGTTAGCGGGGACCAAATTGATCGCAGCAAGGAAGCTACTAAAAAGCCTCCATTAAGGGTAGGAGAGTGTTTATAAAGAGACTCGTTCAATAATCACTGTGTATCTGCTTCACAGACTACATCCTTCGTCGCTTGAAAATATGTTAAAAAGGCCCAGATGTTTTGTAGGCATGGATTATTTTCGAAGCAAAAAAGAGAAATATTAAATAAAATATTAAAATGATTAATATGTAATAAAATGCTCAACCAAACAAAATGTGATCAGTTTTTATAAAATAAGAGAAACACGTTCAGTTAGTTCCTTAGATATATTTCTGACATTTTGATGGCATTGTTCTTCATAGGTTTTATGGACACCTTAAAGTCAAAAAAAGTATGTTGCAACACTCTTTTAATCCTTGTTAAACATTAGCATACTTACTATAGCAGTACATTCTGCAGAATTACAAGTAACTGTTGTTAATTAATATTATGCATTCACTTATTTTTGTAATTGCATTGATAATTGGACATGTTAAAATAAAGTATTGGCAAATCTATTATTTTCCTCTCCTTTTTAAAAAAAATAATTTCTGGAAGACACAGTTAAAGGGTTAAAGACAGTGATTGTTGACTGTAAGAGGACAGTAAAAACGAGAGACACAGAGGGAGGGAGACTTTGCTTTTTTAAAGGAAAGGATTGAGAATTTAAGTGGCAGCTGTGAACACTTGTCAAAAGAAATTTGGGTCATTCTCTCTTTAGCTTCCAGAGATATCATTTCAGCCTATATCACTTTCACACATTCATTCAAACACATACACACACGCATACAGAGGTGCTTAAGTCTCCCTAAGGCCTGTTTTGAGCTGAAATAAATATCTTGACCCTTCGTTTGTGCTTCCATTGTCCAAATAAACATTATAGAATATTATACTTCATTTAAACATAATGCAATGCTAACTTTCTCAACAAACTCTACCTAACTCACAACCCCTTCTTTAAATGATTCAGTTAAAGCCACACTATGCAGCTCCGATGTTTTTTGTAAAACAGTGACCCCTAGAACCGCTGTGGTGTACTTGCACTGTCGTAAATAACCATTATTCCCCTGTTACTGCATGTCTACTGAACTACTGATGATGGTAATAGGTTAATAGAACTATATGTCAAGTGTTAGACCATTTTATAATAATAAAGTTGCCTATCGTGTTTGCTGGCTTATTAACGATTTCTGCTAAATAACCAATTTCTAGAATTTCTTTCACTAAGTAAATAGCCTATAGTGTAGGACTACTGTATAATTTCATTGGTGTTTTTTGATTGTAATGTAAACATTACAAAATGTCAGATGACAACAATAAAGTTAAATGTACATCGCATTATTTCATTACATTGGCCGTTATGATTTTATTAGACATGATTATTACAATGTATCATAATAGTAAGCATAGTGTGTTCATTACACTATTTACAACTTCAAGGCTTATATATGTCCTAATAATTATGTGAAATATTGACTATGTCATCATGATAATCACAGGAATCAACATCAGCAGCGTCAAGATTGAAATGATTCCTAATCAACACAATTTGAAGAAAAATTACAGTCGGGAAGTGCACTGTTAGTCAGCTAAAGTTTGTATAAGCACAGTGCACGCGCTATAAGAAATCCGAACCAGACACCGGACTAACGTTACGTGATAAACATACATCACAACACCTGAGAGTTCAGCTGGCACACTAGCTCTTGTGGCAAGCTCGGCAATAAAACTTAGTGGAAAAAAAACAACAAAACTAAGAGAAACGACTGTTTGTTAGGAAGTCTGCTTACAGCTCTGGTAATCGAAAGCTAGCTAGACGTGTGGGAATTATTGAACTGGTCTAATTATCAACAAAAGATGAATGAACAGCACCGTAAAAAAATGACATATTACAAGCCAGCGCAGCAACATACAACATAGAATGCAAACAAGGTTACAAATAAGAAATTTACTTACAAGTCAATCAACAAGATCGCCAGGTCAGCATTGAATCCAGTCATGCTTTTAAGCTCACGCAACGAGTGAAAGGCTGAGTGAGTGGGACTCCTGTCCGGTCTCTAGCATGGTCCGGTTTTTCTGGACATTTCTGACGAAAGACAGATAAGCAATACAATTAAGACACCATGGGTATATCACCATATTATTTCTCATTTGATTGCTCATAGTATAATGAGACAACTATTTGTATTGTTTCGTTAAATAATCAGCCCGTTCTCATCCCAAGGCGTCATCTAACTGACACTTTTGACCATGCTTCAGCATCCGCACCCTTTAGCGTCAGATGACGCTTTCCTAGTGGTCTAACCCTACCCCAGACCTAAACCTACCCGCGTCATCTAACTGACGCTGAAAGATAAAGCGTCAGTGAGATGACGCCCTGAGGATAGCGTCATCTAACTGACGCTAAAGGGTGCCTAAAGCGGCGGACGTTGAAGCATGGTCAAAAGTGTCAGTTAAATGACACCTTGTGATGAGAATGCATTGAAATAATTAACACAGTCTTATCCCAAGAAGTCATATACGCCATACGTCAACATCCGCCTTTTTAGGGTACCCTTCAACGTCGGTTACATGACGATCCTGGGCCGTCATACAACTGACGCTTTACCTTTAACGTCCGGTTAGGTGACGGGGTAGGTTTAGGTCTGGGGTAGGGTTAGGATCCAGATAACGTCATCTAACCGACGTTTAGCATATAAGTTTAATTTCGTTTTGTTACATTATTTAGGCTACTTTCAAAGGAGTCAAGTGTACAAATAAAAACCTATTAAGAAAACAATCTATTGAGTCAGTATGATAAAGCCGTTAAAAGAGCTGCTCACGTCTTTTGCGCGCTCAAGTCGATTTCAATAGGCACGCGATGTGCGCGCTCATAATGGAGCAAGCGCGGTCGCCACCGTCGCCTACCTCCACAAAAATGTAGCCAGACAAGAGATTTAGATTACTTGGACATTCTGTCGACTAAAGTAGCGTGAACCGAATGAATACAGCAAAACTACCTACCGGTACATTTACTGAGCGCGAGCAGCAGCGCAGCCAGCTAGGTGCGGTTCCCGAGTGTGTTATGTGTGTACGCCAAACTGTGGCGCAGTTACAAGAAATAGCCTAAATTAAAGCATTTAAAGTTGGGGATAAAACATAGGCTAATTATATTTAGAATACAGTAATAAATAACTGCTTTATAAAGGAATAAATTCAAGGGTACCCTAAAAAAGCTCATGTTGACGTATGGTCAAAAGACGTCCCAATACGTCAGTTATATGACGTCTTGGGATGAGACTGCGCTGAAATAATAGAGGTTTTTACAGGAGGACATCTCTTTTATCACTTCATAAATCATAAAATACTGTCAGCAGCCTAAAAAAACCATTACACCATGTTTTTTTATGAATCAAATGTTATATAAACCAAGCAAATGATATAAGAACAAATCCCTTTGAAGAAACCTTCAGAATTCTGGATCATTTTTAGGAAAACAGCCTTTAAAGATATGTATTTGTAATGGAATTCTAAAGATGCAAATAGATAAGTGTAATAAACACGTAAATGTGTGTTAGGGATGTTTTAGGGATGTTCATAATTGCGTTAGGGATGTTAACCTACTTGTCTGAAAGAAGACATAATTTGGAATCAAAATATTCCAAAATCTCAAAATTGACTAGTGCATGAAAAGCAATCGTTTTGAACCTTAAACAAATGCAAAAATTTTAATCAAATTCTTCTCAGTTTGAACAGACTGTCGTGGTCCAGTTCGTGTGCTGGCACAGAGCTCAAGATGGCTGATGCAAACTGACACATGACTGAATGGCAGAGGTGACAAAACTCATATTTGACAAAGGAAGGAGCGTAAAAGAACAAGTAAAAGGAGAGAGAGACTGTGATAGAGTTTTTTTTGTGGGAAATTAAGTAAACACAGCCTGTGGCAAATGAGAGCGGAGATGGTACACAGACCCCGGAGAATGGATGTGTTTGATTTTTGGAGATGGAGGCAGTGTGTGCATGTGATGTCAGAAAAAAAGCCTGAAAAATAACCATCCTGTGTCATAATTCAATGTGACGTGAGTGTTCGTGAGAGAGTGGATGTCAGTGGACATAAAAGTGTGGCCGCACCGAGAGCGTGTATGAAAAAAGTGCACAACTCTTATCGTGTTCTATTCAAAAACAGCCCTGCGGTCCTGGAATTGACCTCCAGATGATTCATCTCTCACCCTGGATGTTGATCACTTTCTCAGTCAACTGTGTGAACATCTCCATGGACATGATATAGCACACAGATTTTAGCTTACAAGAGATCTTTCTTCTGTGAAACAAACAAAATAACATGGTAACACTTTACTTGAAGGGGTGTGCATAAGACTGGCATGATACCTTCATAACCATGACATGACATATGTCATGAATATTAAATAGGGTTTATGACAACTGTCATTAAGTGTCTTTCACTCAATAATGACATTTTGAACGCAAATATGACATTGTTTAAGAGGTCTTTGTTATGACATCTTGACATAAACCATGACATCATAACCTGTCAGTGTCTTTGTCATGACAACTTGACATTAAATTAAGTTAAACCGTCATGTGGTTCGTTTTAACATTGGCTTTCATGAGGCCATTATAACTGTGTCATGATGAATATTTTTCGTGACCTCAACTACAGTGGTACAAATTGAATTTGTCATTAAAATGTTATAATTGCTTAATGACAGCCAATGTCAAAACAAACCACCTGACAGTTTCATGTAATGTTAATCAGTAAAGCTTAAGCTTCTTAAGCGTGATAATTAATCTGCTATATCATGTTTATGACATGATGTGTCAAATTGTCATGACAGACACTGACAGGTTATGATGTATTGATTTATGTCAAGGTGTCATAACAAAGACATCTCAAACAATGTCATATTTGCATTAAACATGTCTTAATTGAGCGAATGGCACTTAATGACAGTTGTCATAAACATGCATAAAACTTCCTTCATATTCATGACATGTGTCATGTCATGATTATAAAGGCATCATGTTTTATGCACACCCCTTCAAGTAAAGTGTTAATAAAAAGATATTTTGAAGAATGTTGGTAGCCATTCTCTTCCCTTGTATGGATAGAAATCACTGAAACATTTTTCAAAATATTTTCTTTTGTGTTCCAAAGAAGAAGGAAGTCATACAGGTGCGTTTCCCGTACAACGACGTAGTTCGCTGCTTCACTACCATAGTACGATGCATCATTGGAGAAATCAACTAGCTAGTCACGACTGTTTCCCGAAACCCATTGTTGCAAAGTTTCGTTCAACCACGTTGGTTTCGCACGTGGTGGAGTAATAACTACTTTTAAAGAAACTGTTTGAGATCCAATTAACGCTAGATTTGTTAATATACATTACAGACATGTCATCTGAGGACTATTTCTAATTGTTCTCAGTTATTTTGCTTTTATTACCAGACTCAATATTTGGCTTGTTCTTAGAGCACGTTCGCACATGCGCACTCTTCAAACACGTTACTTCAAATCTTTTGAAAAACGATAAGACGTAAATTACATTTGTATGTATTCTAAATAAAAGGCATCGGTTGTACTGAATGTCAGCTTGCTTATTTTGCTCAAGATAAGTATTTATTACGTCCAAATGTGTTGCAATATAAAAACAATGCCTCGAACCACAGGTCGAGAGCTGTCGGTTAAACCACACAACTTTGTGATGCTGTTTGCGAATGTTCGTTGGAACGATTGTTTCAGGAAACACCGACTCGTTGAACTATGCTGATAACGACGGAACTTGTGACCAGAGTTGGCTAACGATGCTTTGGGAAACGCACCCCAGGTTTGGAATGACATAATGGTGGGTAAACTAGAAAATATTTTTGGTTTTGGGTAAACTATTCCTTTAAATCTGTTTTAAAAGAACAGCTAACCCCAAACATATATTTTTTTACATTACAGTGATCGTGGACTAGAGCTTTCAAGCTTAAAAACGGAGACAAAACTATGATAAAACTGATAAGTCAAATTATGTGCTACATTCAAAGGCAGGGCAGTCCCACGCATCGCCATAAGGACGCCCCTGTTCCAAGCCATATATTAACTTTGTGAGAAACAGACAAAATTATTCAGTGTAAACCTTCCCCTGTGAACTCCAAATGGATTGAGTCCAAAAAAAAACAGTCAATTTTGTGAATGAATCATACAGACCAAATTGTTTGACCAATTGTTTAAGGTTCATTGATTTGATCTGATTCATTAATGAATCAGCCATCGTTACATCACCAAGGAGAGATTTGCCAAATTTTCAGTGAATAACGACTATAATTTTGGTCACAGATCTTTGATTTAAAGGCCCATTCACACTTTTTTTTAATTTACTTTTTGACTTGAGTAGTTAATGCTTATATGCATCTTATAAGGTCTTATAAGTGTCTTATTAACTGTTAATTACTGCTTATTACAAGCACCTTAAAATAAAAGTGTTACCGAATAAACTTCTTTGTTAGCTTTGAAATACCTGGCATTAGGGATGCTCCGATTGGATCGGCATCGGCTGATCATAACAATTTTTGACTCGATCGGTCGGTACTCACTAACTTGGCCGATCTTACAAACCGATCGCGATTTGATGACGTCAACGCGTGAGAACGTACGTGATGCTTATATTGGAGAATGTTTAATTTTACCTTATTTGTTACATCAGACTTCTCCATGTTGGAGTTTAAATGTTTCTATTTATTTTATTCTCTTTAACATTGAACAATGTTTAATTAAACCTAATGAGTTGTATCAAACCACTTCAATTTGTTCTTTTAGGAGTTTAAATGTTGTTTGATTTTTTATTTATTTATTTTGTCCTGCTCAGACTTGTATTGGACGATGTTTAAGTTACATCAGACTTCTCCATTTTAGGAGACTAAATGTTTATTTTGTCCTCCACAGTATTGGACAATGTTTAAATAAACCTTATGAGCTGCATTAAACTGTTCCATTTTGTTTATTTGTCTTATATTAAGTCAATTAAGCATCAGAATCGGTATCGTTATCGGCCGATCACCATGACAAGAAATTCGGCACTCGGTATCGGCTGCAAAAATCCTGATCGGAGCATCCCTACCTGGCATGTTAATAGTTTTGTTAATAAGTTTGATTTCTCACCTTTTTTCGTTATTCACTAGTGTAATTTTCTGTCTCTTGCCTTCAAATGCTTGCAAGAAATCACAAAATCTCCTAATTAACATCCACAGTCATACTTTTGGCTGTATATTGAAGAATTAGGAAGCGAAGTCTGCCTGAGTTAGTCTGTGGAGTGATGCTTTAGAGTAAATACAAATCAATACTGCTGTACTAACTCAATTTCCTGTTAGCGTGAGGCTACATACAGTGTTTCACTGAATTAACCAGAGAAAGACAAGATGTGAAATTGTACCTAACGTGATATAATTGTGGTGACTATGGAAAGCCTGTCTGCTTATTTGGGCATGTAGCAAAAGATGCTACATGTTGAATGGAGATGATAGACTGTGACTAGCATTGTATTGAGGCCATTAGATTTTAGAAGCTTCTGTTGATTGAATCTATTTCGTAGCCCCGAAAAACAAGCATGTGGTTCATTCTTGACAAACGGGAGGGAGGGATGGGGGGTGGCGGGGTGAGAGATAAAGTGAGGCTTGTATCTGATGTAATGGTTTCAGCAGTAGCATGTTGAACTCCACAATGCTCGTCTGTATTTGTTCATTTCCTGCTATTCTTTCAGTTCTCCCTGGTCCATGTTCTTCATTTGTAACCTCTTAACATCTCTTTTTCCTTTACTTCACATAGAAAATGGTTTTCATATTGTAATTAAACAGCAATTTGCGAGCTCAGAGTTGCTCTGCACACAATGTGCTAATCTCACTAATTAATCATCATTTACTCAGTTTCTCGATAGAGTCCATCACCTCTTCTTTCTGCATATTTTCTCCCTCTCTTTTTAACCTAATCTATTATTGTAATCATTATCATATTTGCTTTCCGGCCAAAAATAACTTGTTTCTTGCACATGCATAGATCCAAGTGTATGTGTGTTGCAATCCGCTCCCTTTACCGTGCATTGTCCAGTGAGTGTCCCAGTGACAATTATTACAATGTGCTGAAACATTTGCTTCCTAAAAATGGTCAGTATCCACCATAAAAACAGTGATTATTATATATAATAATAATAATATCTATTTCTATCATGACAACGGATATGACAATGTTAATGTATTTGGTAATGTATTTGCAAGTACAGGAACTTGTTTCTGCCATATCTTGTTATACGCTGATTTCACACAGCTGCCATTTTGAAATTGAAAGTGAGGCTCCGGTGGAAATATTCCCGCAAGTACAGATAGACAACAATGTCTTGGACTACCAACCTGAAGCTGCTTCCGTGATTTAAACTACACTCTCAGAAAAAAGGTACAAAAGCTAGTCACTGAGGGCTGTACCTTTTCAAAAGGTAAACTTTTGTCCATATTAGTTGCTAATATGTACATTTCAGATGCTAATATGTACATTTTAGGTGCCTATATGTAGATTTTAAGTGCCTAGGTGCTAATATACAAATTTTAGGCGTTAATATGTAAATTGTAGGTGTTAATAATTAAATTTTTGGTGTTATGTACATTTTAGGTGCTAATATACATTTTAGGTGCTAATATGTAAATTTTAGGTGTTAAAATGTACATTTTTAGTGCTAATAAGTACATTTTACGTCTAAATGTGTACATTTTAGGTGCTAATAAGTACATTTTAGGTGTTAATATGTATATTTTAGGTGCTAATATGTACATTTTAAGTGTTATTATGTACATTTCAGTCGCGAATATGTCCATTTTAGTTCCTAATATGTACATTTTAGGTGCTAATATAACTATGAAAGAAACGTATGTGCATTTTTAGAATAACAAAATTCTACATTAAACACAATATACCATCGCATTTGTGACTCTCCTATGATTTAAGGCGACACTTCCGGTTTTCTTCCCACCGGAGCCATTTCAAAGTCACGGCTGCGTGAAATTAGCGTATAGTCCTTTAGTCTTTTTGATGCCCATCAGTTCGCATCATATTCGCTAAATGTTTTTCCATCGTAGTTTATGCGCACGTCTTCTCATTGGATTTAATTGAGCGCATATGTTTTTTATGCGCATTTTTAGAATTTATGCGCATCTTTGCATTTCCATCCAGCATATTTTTATGCAATATCCCAAAATGAGCATAAAAATAGATGAATAGAAACATAGCTAATGTATCAGTTGCATTAAAAACCCATCAGCCTGCACCATAGTATCATGACAGAACTTAGCATTCATGGAATATTTATACAATTTGTTTTTAAAATTTTGAAAAATATTTATATATTTTACCACATTTTAGCACTTTTGGTGACAACATTTTTTGTATAAGCCTATTGTAGAACACATAATAGAAAAAAAATCAAGACGTTAAAAATTAAATACATCACAAAATTCCATATGGTCTCTGAAGTTGTCAGAAACAAAAAAATATAATGTTTTTATACCTTTTATTATAATATTTATTTTGTTTTGGTAATTTGTAACTGTATGTTTTTAGATACTCCTAAAGCATTTTTGCATTTGATAAAAGTCCAAAATAGAGGCTGAGCGATTTTTCATGTTTTTTTTTTTTTTTTATCCACCAACAATGAAGGTGCAAATAATACCGGAAGAAAACATCCTTAAGAATTAGGGAGAAGAGTGAGACAAACATTAACTTTTTGTGTCTGCTCTGACCAGACGGATACATGTCACCCTCATTCACCAAACAATGAGGAAAAGCATGGCAACATAGAGGACAAAGCCTGGTTGATTGGTCTCTGTGGTGTGGACCACTCTCCGTTTTTCAACCCCATGAAAGCTACAGACTTAAGCTGATGTGACAAATTACAGAGGCAGTCTCACAATGGCTTCCATTCTCAAGCACTACCAGATATGAGAAATGGTCGCAGCACATCTCCTTCTGTAGCGGGTATCGGTTTGCTTCAGCTTCATTTATTCAAAGTATTTACTGTCTGAGGAAATGAGAACTGTGGTAAGGTCTGGACTGACATGGGCAGCCATGTGTAAACATAATCCTTTATTAAGATAAAAAGCAGGAGGCAGGTCTGATAAATGCAGCAGATAAATGGCTGTGGATATTTGTCTTGGCCATGGAAAGTGATGTTTCATCATGGCAGCACTCCCTGGTTTCTAAGTCCTCCTCTTTTCTCTTTTTTTCTACAATAACAAACACAAGTTAACAACACAGAATCAAGCCACAAATCTATGGAACCAAACTAGAACTAGTGTTGTCACGATACTAGAATTTCTAACTTCGATACGATACCTTGAAAAATATCGATATTCGATACCATTTTCGAATACCACGGAGAAAAAAACTGCACAATATTAAGGGGGAAGTTTTTTTTTTATTTAAAGCTAAATATAACAAGTCTAGAACATGACAATGAGGTACATTTTACATGAACAAAAATGTCCTGAGTTCTATTTGTTAAGATTTTTTAATTGGACCAGAGCTAACATTATCTGTTGTATTTTTATTACTGTTATCAAAGATTAAAATATACTGTAATAACATAAAAGCACTTAACAGTATCAAATTGGAGGATATAGTGTCAGTAATGTATAATAATAAGATTAAACATTCAATTTTCAGTTAAAGGCATTTTATTATTGAATTAAGAGATGCCACTTTCTGTTTAGTTTAATTAGTCTGTGTAATCCAATTGATCATAATCAGTAATGAAGGCAAATTGCAGAATTAAATAATAAAGTTAAATAGGCACAAGCTAATTTACATTTGACCACATGCAGTTACAATATTTACTTGTCTAAGATTCCTCAGTCAGATTATGTTAACTTTAAGAAAACAGTGAAAAAACTAGACAACAAAGACTCATATCAACAACAATATAGGCCATCTTAGTTACTGTTTCAGAAAAGTTCAAATGAAAAGAGTTAGTGTTTCCTTGAGGATTTTAATTACCAGTGGGGACAGGTGTGTCCAAACAACAAACACCCCTGATGCTGAGCATATATGCTGCTAAAAGGTAACTTTACCACTGGAGCCTGTTCCTAAGTCTGTTTTCATTCTCCGACGTGCCTGCTCGCACGGTGTGTACGCGTGTCCGCGCTATTCTCCGACTTGCTCGCTCGCGGTGTGTTGTTAATGCGTGTCACTCGCGGTGTGTGTCGCGCGTCCGCGCTATTCTCCGAGATGTCTGCTCGCGGTGTGTTGTTAATGCGTGTCCGCGCTATTCTCCGAGATGTCTGCTCGCGGTGTGTTGTTAATGCGTGTCCGCGCTATTCTCCGACATTAACTTCACTTTTGCTATTTAACCAGAGCAAATGAGACGAGTGCATCACGTGTGGTGTTTTGTCAACGCACCTTTGAAGAGAAGTGAAAGTGACCGCACGGCTAGTATCGATACTTCGGGAAATTAGTATTGGTATCATTCAGATATTTCAGTATCGATATTTATCGAAATATCGATATTTTTGACAACACTAACTAGAACACAACAGAAACAAGTCTTAACACAATGGAAACAAGCCACGACACAATGAAAACAAGCCACAACACAATGAAAACCAGTCACAACACGACGGAAACACCCCAATGCAACAGAAACACAGTGGAACCGCCACAACACAGTGGAACCGCCACAACACAGTGGAACCGCCACAACACAGTGGAACCGCCACAACACAGTGGAACCGCCACAACACAGTGGCATCAGGCATCAGGCATCAGACCTCTTGATAGTGTGGCGGAGAGCGCATGCGCGTGCGATCTGTATTCGTGTTTGTAGCTCCGGAGGATTTCTTCATTAATCTTCAATTTTCTTCTTTACCACTCATTTATAAACTAGCACTTTCTATTTTTCTATCATGTGAACTTATCCTCGATACTACTCCTTATAAAAAACAATTGGATTGCTTTGATATCGCTACTTAGATCCAATTTTTCGAAATCTAGGCTACTAGCCTTTAGCCCGTTAGCATTCCACGCGTGGCCTTCGCCTATCGAGACGCTGAGCATACGGGTTGCATCTGGCATTCAGTCCTAAATTAGTCGGGATATTGACTTACTGTTCATCTTTTATAATGGCGAACACATCGGATGAGAGTCTAACGTTACCTCTGTGTGCAGGTGAGGACACATTCGAGCTCTTCACGGTGAAGCAGGAGCTGGAACGCGTCGAGAAGCAGATCCGCAGTCTTCTGATGAAGCAAGCCGAGCTGTTGGACCGGCGTTCAACGCTTGAAGCTTCACGCGCCGACCCTCACAACTCAGTGGTTAGTAACGTTAACTCTGTTAGTACTTCCTCATCCACTCCGCGTGTTTCTCTGCCCAGGACGACGCGATCAGCCCGGCCTTCTTTCACTCCGACTCCGGCCCGTGGAGCATGGATCACGCAGCGGAGGACACGAGCCAGGACCAGAGCTGCCTCTCCGCCCCTCCCGGTCTTCGAGATCTCCACTCGGAATCGCTTCTCCCCTCTTCGCGAGCCGGAACGCGATGACGCCGTGATCATCGGGACATCCATGGTCCGTCATGTCCGTGCTACTTCGGGTAAAGGTAATGTACGCACACACTGTTTCCCCGGTGCCCGTGTTCTTGATATCGCCGCTCAGGTTCCCGAGATCGTGGGCGGTGACACGCGGCATCGGAGCTGTTGTGCTGGAAGCGGGAGCGAACGACATCAGGCTGCGGCAGACGGAGGTTCTGAAGAAGGACTACATGAGCCTGATCGAGACGGTACGCACCACAGCGCCTAAAGCAACGATCATCGTGTCCGGACCGCTTCCCACGTACAGACAAGGACAGGAAAGGTTCAGTAGACTTTTTGCATTTAATGAATGGCTAATGTTAATGTGTAATGAACAGAAACTGCTCTTTGTAAATAATTGGCATCTGTTTTGGGAGCGACCCAGGCTGTACCGGGCAGACGGACTCCACCCAGCAGAATCGGAGCGGGTGTTCTGTCGGACAACATCTCCAAGACGTTACGCACCAGATGACTAGTAAGTCAAAGTCCAAATCACAGCCTCTGTTGTCCAAACTTAACTAATATGCATAGTGTGGAGCGTTACATAGAAACTGTGTCCATTCCTCGTTTAGTGAAGCCAAACAATAAATCTAGTGCAGGATTTAGCAAAAATCTTATCGTAATTAAACCAGAAAATCTAAATATCAGTGAACAAAAACAATTTTTAAAGCTAGGTCTTCTAAACATTAGATCGCTCACACCTAAGGCGGTTATTGTAAATGAAATGGTCACAGATAATAATTTTGATGTTCTATGCCTTACTGAAACCTGGCTTAAACCAAATGAGTATTTTGGTCTAAATGAGTCTAGTCCACCAGGATACTGTTATAAGCATGAGCCTCGTCTGATCGGTCAGGCGGCGGTGTTGCGACAATCTATAAAGATATTTTTAATGTTACTCAGAAAACAGGTCACAAGTTTAATTCTTTTGAAGTACTTGTGCTAAATGTTACGCTGTTAGATGTAAGAAAGAAATCCATATTATCTCTAGCCTTGGCTACTGTATATAGACCTCCAGGGCCATATGCTGAATTCCTAAAGGAGTTTGCAGACTTTCTCTCGGATCTATTGGTGAATGTCGATAAAGCAATAATTGTTGGAGATTTTAACATACACGTAGATAATACAAATGATGCTTTAGGGGCTGCGTTTACAGACTTATTAAACTCCTTTGGGGTCAAACAAAACGTCAGTGGTCCCACTCATCGTCTAAATCATACACTAGATTTAATTATATCATATGGAACCAGTCCAACTGATATAAATATTATACCGCAAAACGATGATGTCACTGATCATTACATGGTGACTTGCATAATACGTACTGCCGAAATATGTCATGTTGCGCCGCGTTATAGAAAAGGCAGAACAATCCTTCCAACCACTATAGATAGATTCTCAAATAGCTTACCTGATCTATCTAAGCTGCTAAGTGAACCCAAACAAACTGATCAATTAGATGAAATGACTAGCAGTTTGAGCACCATTTTCACTAGTACATTAGATATTGTTGCACCAATTAGATTAAAAAAGGTTAGAGAGAAAACTAAAGCACCCTGGTACAACAGTGATACGCATGCTATCAAGAGAGAAACTCGTATCTTAGAGCGTAAATGGAAACAAACTAATTTAGAGGTCTTTAGAATCGCGTGGAAAGACAGTATGTCACGTTATAAAAAGGCTCTAAAAACTGCCAGGGCTGAGCATCTCCGCAAACTAATAGAAAATAACCAAAATAATCCAAGGTTTTTATTTAACACCGTGGCTAGACTAACAAATAAACAGACATCGCCAGAGCAAAATATACCGTTACAGTTTAGTAGTAATGATTTTATGAATTACTTCAATGAGAAAATAGAAAGCATCCAAAACGCAATTATAAATGTACAATCCTCTATGGTGTCTTATGATTCAACCTCAATTATGGCTCCTCTAGAACAACTACACCGCTTTACAACGATAGGACAGGAAGAGCTAAATAAACTTATCATTGCATCTAAACCAACAACATGTTTATTAGATCCAATACCCACTAAACTACTAAAAGAAGTGTTACCTGTAGTGGAAGAGCCTCTCCTCAATATTATTAACTCGTCTTTATCTTTAGGTCATGTTCCAAAAATATTCAAGCTGGCAGTAATAAAACCTCTCATTAAGAAACCGCAATTAGATCCAAATAACTTAGCAAATTACAGACCTATTTCAAATCTTCCATTTATGTCAAAAATACTAGAAAAAGTTGTGTCCGCTCAATTGTGCTCTTTTTTGCAAGAAAATGATATCTATGAAAAATTCCAGTCAGGATTCAGACCGCATCATAGTACAGAAACTGCGCTAGTTAAAATTACAAATGATTTACTTTTAGCTTCTGACCAAGGCTGTATCTCAATACTAGTCCTACTTGATCTTAGCGCTGCGTTCGACACTATAGATCATAAAATACTCTTGGATCGACTACAAAACTACACTGGTGTTCAGGGACAGGCATTAAGCTGGTTTAGATCGTATTTATCGGACCGTTCTCATTTTGTTTGTTTAAATGGGGAAAAATCAAAGATAACGCCAGTAGACTATGGAGTACCGCAAGGATCTGTTTTAGGCCCTCTGCTATTCTCAATATATATGCTGCCACTTGGTAACATTATAAGAAAACATGGAATTAACTTCCACTGTTATGCTGATGATACTCAATTATATATTTCATCACGACCAGACGAAAACACTAACTCATCTAAATTGACAGAGTGTCTCAAAGATATAAAATGCTGGATGACGCGTAATTTCCTGCTATTAAATTCAGATAAAACGGAGGTTTTACTTATTGGTCCAAAAAACTACTCACAAAACCTCTTACAATACAACTTTAATATAGATGGATGTCCTGTTACTTTATCCTCTACAGTAAAAGACCTGGGTGTTATACTAGACCGCAACTTGTCTTTCGAAAATCATATTTCATATGTTACAAGAACAGCCTTTTTCCACCTTAGAAACATTGCTAAGCTACGTAACATGCTATCTGTTTCTGATGCAGAAAAGTTAGTTCATGCATTTATGACCTCGAGACTAGATTACTGTAATGCTTTATTAGCCGGTTGTCCTGCATCCTCAATAAACAAGCTACAGTTAGTCCAAAATGCAGCCGCTAGAGTTCTTACTAGGTCAAGAAAATACGATCATATAACACCGATTTTATCATCTCTACACTGGTTACCTATTAAGTTCCGCATCAACTACAAAATACTACTACTAACCTATAAAGCCCTAAACGGTTTAGCTCCAATGTACTTAACGGACCTTCTTTCGCCCTACAATCCACCGCGTTCTTTAAGATCACTAAATTCAAGGCTTCTGGTCATTCCTAGGATATCTAAGTCCACTAAAGGAGGGAGGGCGTTCTCGCATTTAGCTCCAAAACTCTGGAATAGCCTTCCCGATACGGTTCGAGGCTCTGACTCGCTGACACAGTTTAAAACTAGACTAAAAACGCATCTCTTCAGTCAAGCATTCACATAACGCTTACCTTTTAGTCCTCTGTTATGCCATACAGAACCGTTTGCCGCTGAAACTGCTTAACGCACCAGCGGGGCTCGACAGCCTTTTAGACAAACGGTTCGAACACGTTCGGCGCGTATGGTTGGGTTGCGGAGAGTTTGTGAGATAGTGATTTTCTAACACTGACTCCTGTATAATGGAAATCATTCTGAACATCAGCTATGCTAATTATCTCCCATCTGCCTTTCTGCTGTTATCTCGGGACGGTTGTCCCGAGAAAATGGCGTTTGTCAGGTCCAGTTTGTATCCAGCCTCTCACGGGGATCTCAGATGCCCCAACGCCTGTGAAGAGACGACTCAACGCTGGCGATATGTTATGGCTCCATATTATATATGAACAATATTTATATTTAATATTTATATATAAACAATATGAATGTAAGCCAGAGGAGAACTGGCCCCGACTGAGCCTGGGTTCTCCCAAGGTTTTTTCTCCATCCAATCTGATGGAGTTTTGGTTCCTTGCCACTGTCGCCTTGCTTTGCCTTGCTTTTGGCTTGCTTAGTCGGGTTTTTACCATTTAACAATATTACTTATCTGTGTTGTACTTCTGTCATGTTATCACTGTGAAGCTGCTTTGATACAATCTGTATTGTGAAAAGCGCTATATAAATAAATGTGACTTGACTTGACAGTGGAACCGCCACAACACAGTGAACACCGCCACAACACAGTGGAACCGCCACAACACAGTGGAACCGCCACAACACAGTGGAACCGCCACAACACAGTGGAACCGCCACAACACAGTGGAACCGCCACAACACAGTGGAACCGCCACAACACAGTGGAACCGCCACAACACAGTGGAACCGCCACAACACCGTGGAACCGCCACAACACAGTGGAACCGCCACAACACCGTGGAACCGCCACAACACCGTGGAACCGCCACAACACCGTGGAACCGCCACAACACCGTGGAACCGCCACAACACCGTGGAACCGCCACAACACCGTGGAACCGCCACAACACCGTGGAACCGCCACAACACAATGAAATTGCCACAACAAATCGCCACAACACAGTGGAATCGCCACAACACAATGAAATCGCCACAACACATTGGAATCACCAAAACACAGCGGAATCGCCACAACACAGTGGAATCGACACAACACAGTGGAATCACCACAAAACAATGGAATCGCCACAACACAATGGAATCGCCACAACACAGTGGAATCGCCACAACACAGTGGAATCGCGACAACACAATGGAATTGCCACAACACAATGGAATTGCCACAACACAGTTGAACCGCCACAACACAATGAAATTGCCACAACACAGTGGAATCGCCACAACAAATCACCACAACACAGTGGAACCGCCACAACACAGTGGAACCGCCACAACACAGTGGAACCGCCACAACACAGTGGAACCGCCACAACACAGTGGAACCGCCACAACACAGTGGAACCGCCACAACACAGTGGAACCGCCACAACACAGTGGAACCGCCACAACACAGTGGAACCGCCACAACACAGTGGAACCGCCACAACACCGTGGAACCGCCACAACACAGTGGAACCGCCACAACACCGTGGAACCGCCACAACACCGTGGAACCGCCACAACACCGTGGAACCGCCACAACACCGTGGAACCGCCACAACACCGATGGAACCGCCACAACACCGTGGAACCGCCACAACACCGTGGAACCGCCACAACACCGTGGAACCGCCACAACACCGTGGAACCGCCACAACACTCGCCACAACACAGTGGAATCGCCACAACACAATGAAATCGCCACAACACATTGGAATCACCAAAACACAGCGGAATCGCCACAACACAGTGGAATCGACACAACACAGTGGAATCACCACAACACAATGGAATCGCCACAACACAATGGAATCGCCACAACACCGTGGAATCGCGACAACACAATGGAATTGCCACAACACAATGGAATTGCCACAACACAGTTGAACCGCCACAACACAATGAAATTGCCACAACACAGTGGAATCGCCACAACAAATCACCACAATACAGTGGAATCGCCACAACACAGTGGAACCGCCAAAATTTTGAACAGTCATGGTAAAATGGACCTTTGAACTTTGCACATCATATTATTACTGTTGAATCAGCCAAGTCATTTCACTGCACCATTTCTCGCTAACATTTGGGCTTCATACTACAAGTAATGGTATTAGAATCCAAAATTCAAAAAGCGTTTACTGTATAATTATTTTTGAAGGGTTTATAAAAAGTGATTGGTAGAGTAAGTAAGACCTTTACCTCTAAAAGCCTACTGTATGAACCTTTAGTGTCTGAGAAAGGAATGGGAGCATTTTGTTGTTTTGTGGTTTGTTGTTATATATATACTTATTATTTATTTTCATTGTGTTGTGCACTACTGGGCCTGTATCTTTCACTGTCGTCATGTAGACCAACAGTGTGTTGACACTTATTGGGTTTGTGTTCTCTTTTCATTTATTATTTAGCGCCCATTCTAGTGGATATCCGTCTGTGCCATGTCTATGCTGAAAATGAAGACAGAATACTGGCGGAAATTTTTATCCAGCTTTCTAATCTTCAAGACTGCAAACAAATGCAAGAAAATAATCAGGCGCGCCACTACCGTCCCAGTTTGTCTATGACCTGGATCGCCTGTCTGTATAAACACTACTGGATGATGCTAATTAAGATGGGAGAGAAAGTCTTATTAGTGTTAAAACTTAAGCAGGAAAAGTTTAGAAAATAGCACAGCACAACTGTGACTGCATAACACAGAAGGTTACTAAATGTCAGCCAGTTGAAGTATATGGTATAATTATATGGTTTTATGTACTCTGAGCATACAAATAAATAAATAAATAAATAAATAAATACACACATTTATTTAAAAATAAATTCATAGAAATAAATGTAAAATTTCAGTATTCTTGCCAACATAGTTTTTTTATATATATTTTTGACTATATTTATTTAGATAAAAAATAAAATATATTTAGATAAAAGATAAACTTTGTTAAGATATACAAAACAACTATGAAAAAATATCTTATTAAAGCTGCTGTAGGTAACTAAAAAAATATTTTTTACATATTTGTTAAAACTGTCATTATGTCCTGACAGCAGAATATAGCCCCTTTCACACAGCGCGTCGATCCCGGAAATGCCGGGAAATTGCCGGGAAATTGCCAGACCTTCTGTGTGAACGCAGAACTCGACCCCGGGATCGATACCGGCATTGATGCAGGGTTGGGGACCTAGTAACATTGCCGGAATCAGTCCCGGAATGCGCGCTGTGTGAACAAAAGCCAGGACCAATGCCGTAAGGGGTGTGTCATAGTGATGCCATCGCGCGACTAAAGTTTGTGTTCGTCATCAAAAGAAAGGATGAACAAATGTCTGCAAACTGGAATGAAGCAGAGACCAGGAGCTCCTCACTACACACGCTGATGCGGAGATCGTTCATCAGCTTTGTGGAACGGTGCACGTGTACATGTTTTCGACACGTGCGTTACACGTCTCATCCTGACGTCATGTGTCTTTCCGGAATCTTTTCGGGTTGTGTGTGAACGCACTCACAGATCCCCGCAAATCACTGGCAGTGTGAATGAACCGAAATCAAATAATCCTAGGACAAGTGCCGGGTCACATTATCCATGTAGTTTCCGGAATCTCTGTGTGAAAGGGGTTTATGAGACAGATAATCTGTTAGGAAAAAAAAAAAAAAAAAAATCAAGCTCCTCTGGCTTCTCCCAGTGGTCCTATTTCCATTTGCAGAAATACACCGCTCCCGGTCAGAAACAACCACTCAGAGCCAGGATGAGTGTCTCAGCCGTGTCAATCACGCTCGTACACGTGCTAATCGGTGTGATTCTGTTGCACAGCGCGCCGTCATTCAAACCAAACTCAAGATTGCTGGTGTGCTGCAGCTGTGCTAATGGGCCTGTATCAACCTGAACTGGATGTAGTGGAGGCTAAACGCACGTAAACGCAGTTTAAGCACCTCCCAAATTCAGAAATAGCGTTTACCCACCCCACCTCCAAAGTGAGTTTATCCACCTCTCAATTGCGTTTATCCACCTCTAAATATCCTGCATGTAGTTCCTAAGACATTTTAAATTAAGCGTCATTTTAGTTTCATATTGTTCATTATTAGTTTCATAGGTTGTTAAACCTAAGACGAACTCTTTCATATTGCACTGCATTACGGTCAGTGTTGTTGACTATTACTGAAGGTAAGGTTGCACTGTTGACGCGCAGCCTCTCGAGCAGAAATCTACACAAATGAGTGCAGAACACTCTCAGTTAACAACACAGGCTACTGCCTAGAAATTTTTTTTTATAATTCTAACATATTGTCCCCTTGGAATTATAAGGTTCTATCTGACATTTTTGTCAAAATTGAGTTATTCACATATTATTATTCTGTGACAATTTATTTACATTATGTGATGTATTTTGTACATTTAGGGTCCCTGTTATTTTTATGTTTGAAAGAAACTTGTTCCCCATACCCATTATCCTTTATGGAATGCAAAAACTTTGAAGCTCGTTATCTAAAAACTGCTCAGAACGCAGATAGAACCTTATAATTCCAAGGGGACGATATGTTAAACAACCTCAATTATTTTTCCTGAACACCATCACGATTGAAAATGTGACATTGATTTCCTACAACAGTTCAATAAACAGTAAAAATTAAATCACTTACATTTTAGATGCAATATTGGCTGTTTTTGTTCTGTTTCAGCAGCGAAAATAGTTCCAAACAAAAATCACAGCAGAACCACGGCGCATGTCACAGGAACACTCCACCTGTTTTCATTACTGAATGATTCAGCATTTTGAACGAATCAATTCAAATCGAGTCAAAGATTCAAATCGAGTCAAATGCTGCGTCCCAATTCGCCTACTTATACTACGCCCTAAAAGTATGTACTCTTTTTGTGAAGAAAAAGTATATACTTTTGAGTGTGCAGCAAAAAGAGTAGGCAAGCTTTGGGACGTACTATCACGTCATCTTTAACGGACGGCTCTGTCGCGTGCTGCGTGCATCCTGTCACCGTAAACTGCCCTGTCAATCATCTTGTCACAGTTAAAATCCTCCATTCTATCTCATTTGATTTCCTACCGTTTCAGAGCACGTTCATCTGCCAGTCGTGGGTCTTTCATGCAGATATTCTCCTCGTGTTTGCAATTTGAATATAATGATGCATTTAAAAAGTAATGGCTAAACGTGTCTTTACAAAAGTTCACAATGCTGCTGCATTAGCAATATAATGTGGACAACATTGAATAAATTCATTTTCGTCCGGTTAGATAGTGATAATTAATCACTCAAACCTGTTTATCTAAACCTCTCTACACAGTCGCGGAAGCACAGCGCGCCCTCCGTGTCTGTAGTTTTTTAACATTTTTACTCGTGTTTGTAGTTCTAACCGAATCCTCGTCCATCGCGCAATGATTTGTGGGCAATATCAGCCGTTAGAGTGTGCACCGATCTACACTTCGGATTCTGACCGGAAATAGTAGACCATCCGGGTATCTTTGAAACACTCATTTCAACATACTACGGTTTGGGACGTACTAATTCTATTTCGAATACTATTTAGGACGGATAGTATGCGAATTGGGACGCAGCAAAAGATTCAATGACCCATTCATAAACATCTGTCTCATTCTTGAATGATCAGCCGTTTGAACGAATCGTTTGAATGAATGAATCAATGACTCACTCATTAAGACGGTCGCCTGCCACCACCTACTGGCGGTTTAGTGTTAAATGTTTAAAAGTAGTATCATTCTTTTCCAAATTTCTTATGTAAATTTAAATACATTTCATAACATTATTTTATGCAATTGTAATTTTTCAGTGTAAATGATTTAATTTGATCAGCCCCTAGGGTAACAGCCAAAAGTGTCTTATTATTTAAAATAATTCAATAAATCAAATTTAAGAGTTTAAAATGAAAGATGAAGCATACATTTAATAATATTGGGTGAGGGGATGCCCTTTAAAGGTGCAGATATTAAAAAATTTTGATTTAAATATCAAATCTGATTGAACACTGATGAGCATATTGTTTCAAAATAAATGAACACACAAAATAAAAATAAAAAATCTGGACAAGCAACTTTTTTACTCAGACAAATGAATGGCAGATTTACTTGTTCCGAAGGACAAGCATATGAAAAGGCTTAATGTCGAGGCCTTCCTATATCAATGTTCTCAGGATACACATACACTGGTAGGCAGTGGCACACCTTACCTGGTGACCATGTCGTGGTCCCCCAGAATTTATAGTTTACCCACTACACCTCATTTGTCAAAAAGACAAATGACGATAAACAAGCAAAAAAGAAAGAATAAGACAGAGCCCATTGACTCAGTGTCAAAACTCTAGCCGCATAACATGTTAATAAAATGTCACGCACTGTGCAAAGCAACAATTTAAACCAGCTAATTCACTGGCTTGTCATATTGTTGAAAGCAAACCTTATCTATATAGCATTAGGCCTATATCGCTAGAATAAATTCTTACATACTGTTATGTTAGTTACCATCATATTAACTTACAAGCTATTTATAAAAGGTGAAACCTTATAAAGTTACATTACATATATTGCCGAATCTGTCCCAGCTCTGGTGACCGCAGCCCTCTGGAGCAGATATTCAGAGTTTCTATTTTTTGCAGGATGGTGGAGAGCGCCGAAGGAAGTTCGAAGCACAGAAACATCCAGTAATTTTTTCAAAGTAAAATTAAACTTTTTCATTTTACAACAAGAACAATAAACTTTATTTACACATTCAAAAAGGAACCCAAAATAAACATTCAGCATTTTATAAGTTGATTACATAATTATAAATATTGTACTAGTATCACAATAATCTCCACAAAAAAGGGAGATCAGCAGGACAGCACAGAGTTGTATCCCTAGTACTCCTCTGGATGGAAACAAACTGTTGCTGGTTTTGTGGTTCTGTTTATAGAAAATACATTCTGTTATATTGCCTGATCGAAACGTAAATTTGCTAGATATCGTGTGTCCTCGTGACTTCAGCTGCGAGTCATTGCTGCAGCCGTTTCGCAACAAATCCGGATCTGGTAGGTATTGAAGGACGACGGAGCACGTATCCGACAAGCAGTGGAGCTGATCCGCAGCCGTTCTGCAGTTGGTGGAAATCTGGGGTTACTAGCCTGCGCGTTCACGCTGTGGGCCAGAGAGTAGTCAACGTTTTCTCAAAACTCCCTACTGCAGCTTTAAAGACACACTTATTTAAAATATATATTACTTAAAATATATTGAACTTTTTAAAAGAGGTCATCGGATGCCCATTTTCCACAAGTTGGTATGATTCTTTAGGGTCTTCATGTAAAGTTTGTAACATACTTTGGTTAAAATTCCTCAATGGTTGTGTAAAACACCCTTTTTACCTCCTCAAAAACAGCTCTGTTCACAGCGACCAGTTTCGGTGCATGTCTCTTTAAATGATAATGAGCAACTGCTCACCCCTCCCTTCTCTTCCATGGGTATGTCTGATACAAGACATTAAAGCGTTGATGAACTGAGAAATCAAATTTTCCTTGAGCTTTTGACATCTAAGAGGTCATCATATTATAAGAATATCCTGCAAGTTTCAGAACTGAAAACGTCCTTGTTAATCCAATAAAAGCTTTTATTGACACCATTCTCAGCAAAGACTCGTTTTTCAAAGTTGGGAACTATGACTTCAAAGAGGATAAAACACCACCCTTGCAGAAGAGGATCAACGCCTACTTCAATACAGCCGGTTTAGCCACGCCCACCTACTTCGAACATTACACGCATAGCTAAATAACATAGATACCTACCTCATGATGACAAACCGGATCTAGCTACCGAGCAATACAAAATATTGTGCAGCGCCTAGTTGTGGAAGAAGACAGTCACTGCATAAGCTTCCTCTGGATTCCAATAGGACTGCATGGATAAACTTTATTTTTAATGACGTTCCAGCTGATGAGGTAAAACATTGTCCGTCTGTTCGCTTCATTTCACTGAGGATTGTTTTCTAAACAAGACTGGATTTGCAGACCGATTAAGATTAAAGAACGGTGCTGTGCCGTCTATATTGGATCTGACAGGAATTGTGCAACACACAGACTCTTGAAGACATTTTCAAAACTATTTTCCCCATGTGCACTGACGAGTGAGTTGAATCTCATTATAATATGCAACACTGTTATCCATTACTTCGAAGGCCATGTCCACACTAATACGTTTCGTTTTGAAAACGTTTATTTTCTCTCTGTTTTGGCCTTCCGTCCACACTGAGACGCCGTTTTAAGTCAACAAAAACATATCATTTGGAAAACGCTCTCCAAAGTGGATCACGTTGTAGTGTGGACAGTGAAACCGGAGGTATTTCAAAACGATGACGTAAGTTTACTCATGTGATCCATGTAGTACCAATAGATATTCATGTTTATCGGTATTGTGCCTGTTGTGTGTTATGATTTTTACACTATTGCTAAAATATGTTACTTTCTATGTGCTATTCTTCATAGCACAGTACTGCAAAGATGACAGATAATGTACTCACGTTTGCTGTCCTGCGGCTGTCACGAACATCCAGGGGACAGATATCCAAGAGCAGCAGTTTATTGGTAGGGTAATCCAAATCATGTAGTCAGCCAGCCAAAGGTCAAAATCCAATAAAGCGGTCCAAAACAAGAAAAAACAAACACAAACAAACTTCAAAACAGACCTCAAGGATGGTGACATACAACAACGATTCCATACACATACTAACACAGACAGGGAATACACATCTCTAACAAGACTTAACACAGAACAGCTGGGAACAATGATTACGGGGAACAGCTGAGGGCAATGATCAGTAAGTGACAGAAAAGGATGATGGGAAATGAAGTTCCAGATAGTGAATGACACAGTGGGGAAGGAGGACATCTAGTGGACAAACAAGGAAACACAACCAGACAAAACAGGAGAGCAGTTGCGTTTTAGACCACACTGTTGAAACATATGAATGCGACCTGGATGCATCAGTGATGGTGTGATAGTTTGCCAAATAAAATTATCCCGTTATTGTGTGATAACATTATTATTTATTTTCCCATCTGTATCATCTCAGTGAGCTTTTGTGAAGTTTCACGCATGCGCAGTAAAGTGAATTTAGAAGTTTCTCATCCACACTGAAACGTTGGAAAACGCCTGAAAACGCTAGTGTGGACGGGAGAGCGTTTTTAAACGAAAACCCTGTTTTCAGATCTATCCGGATTAATGTGGACTAGTGATGCGCCATGCGCGGGTCGGCTTTTTTTCCAACCCGCTGGGTCCCGCTTTTATGAAATTATTTGGCCCGCCCCAGCCCGCACAGCACCACTGTCTCTATTTTTACAACCCGCCCGCACCCGCAACCGTTAAATAGACATAGTAGCTACTAGGCATTGTAATGTAAATGAAAATAGCCTTTATTTCAGCCTGAAAGTACTTGGAAACATTGCCTTGTAAACTGGCAACAACAGACGATTATGAATATGAACCATAAATCAAGTCATATTAATAAACATTTTCAACGTTTACAAAGGAGCATTTGTATTCATATAATAGGCTAAACCATTTTTTTTTTATTATTTCTTAGACCCCCCACAAATATGTCTTGACATGCTGGAAGTGGACATTTTGTGGCGCTACTGTTTGTATATTTTTTACACGAGTTGCACTTCAGGTAACGTTAGCCGAGACTATTGTTGTCTCCTGCTAGCCTGGAACTACTGTACTTATGAGAACCGCTCCCAAACATTTTTTTTCTTTTAATCATGTATATTCCTGACCTCAATTTCTCCCGCACCTCGTCTTCCATCTTCACTTATATTTCTCCGTTATTGTTGTTGTTGTTCGAGGCTGGCGGCGGGAGCTGCTTGGCGCGCCGCCTCCTTGACGTGTCACGTGACACCAAAGGTTTGGGAACCTCACGCAAGTTACGTTGCTACGGCAATCGTATTGTAACCTTATCAAATAACCTTATAAAATAGGAAAATAGATATTCCCAAATATTTAATATAGGCTGGAAATTGCAAGCAACATACACAGGGCTCTCAAGCGTCACGCATTGAGCGTGACAGTCACTCATTTCGGTCTTTTGTCACGCACTTCCCGCCACACATTGTATTTCTCACGCAGAAAAACTATTTATCATATATTTAATATGCCGCAGCGCCCAAATTGTCTCTAGCCGCTTCACTCTCATAGTGGAACGCAAGCGCGCGCGTCTCCCCTGCACTCGCAGCCTGTCGCTTTATCAGCCAATCAAAAAAAGGAAAGGGCTACACAATTTTAGCCAATCAGATAATAGCACTACTGTATCTGGGTAAGATTTAACGCAACAACCAATAAAAAAGCATTTCAAGGAATTGTTCACATGATTCTGCAACAACATCTCTTCCAAAAGTTTCGTTCACCCACAGAGGAAACGACTGGAGCTCCGAATATCACTGAGCAGAGTAAGTCATGAGATCTCCTGTTTTAATGTTACAACAAATTTACAAATTGTTTGACACAAACAAAGACAACTTGACCGCTGTTAGAGAATCATATTTTATAATTATCCTGGCCATGGATGCATTAATCATTGCATATATGTCTTTCAAAGATGTCAGGTAAAAAGCAAACGAGCATCCTCTCATTCGCCCTGAGAGGAAAGCCCCCTAAAAAGGCTAGGTTAGAGGATGCTGGCCCAGAGAAGGTGGCCAAAAGGGTAGGCCCATTAGAGGAGGAGACGGTGCCATGTGTCATACATTTTCTGCAAGTCTCAGCAATTAATAACAACACAAAAACACTAATATTAATATTATTAATGAAACACCCACATTCCAACACACCCCCCCCCCTCAACAACCAACAACACCCCCCCCCCATTGGGGCGGGGAATGTCACTCTTGCCTGTCTTCAAAACTTGAGAGCCCTGCATACATGGATAAAAAAAAAAATAATAATTGATGACCCGCCCCGCAAATAAAGGGACAATTTCTTGACCCGCCCCAACCCCGGTTAGAAGTTGACCCCGCGCATCACTAATGTGGACGTAGCATAAGACTACAGTGCGAGATGCCCATAAAAACTGAGCGTTTTTCAGGTAGGCTTAAAACTAGGGTACAAAATAGCCTATTACTAGTTGACCTTAGACAACAATATAATGAAATTTAAAAAGCCAGTTCATGACCCCTAAAGTGCTGCTTTGACAACCTGCCTTGGTGGACAGAATACAAATGGCTAAGGGTGGAAATATGCTAATACGGGACAGTCCGTCAGTGGCCGTGGGCGCAGCATGACCAATATGACATCATTGTATGGCGGTTGTATGGTGGTTATGTCCACACACTGCAAAGACACATTTAATGCAAACACCATATAAAAGTTGATTTTGCATCCGAATGACCCTTTAATGATTTGTAATACCTTTTATAATGTTTGTTAAAAAATAGCAGAACTGTGACTGCATTACAGAGACTGTTACTAAATGTCAGCCAGTATTCAGGTGAGATATATAAAATTGTATCTTTTTATTTATTTATTTATTTATTTTAGAAAAAAGCCTTCTCCCCAGAAACTAATTGGGGACGGGGAGTGTTCAGAGTCGCCAGCCAAGAGCAACTTTGAGGAAAAGGGTTTCAATTGAATAAGGCAGAAGTTTTGGTCACTGCAACCTGAGATACATTTTATCTTAAATATAGCAATGTTTTTGAGTGGTTTTCAATCATGTCTGACAAAAAAAAAAAAAAAAAATCCTGCTGTGACTCAGTCTTTAGTAGAACTGTGGACAGGAGCGAGAGAGAGAGAGAGAGAGAGAGAGAGAGAGAGAGAGAGAGAGAGAGAGAGAGAGAGAGAGAGAGAGAGAGAGAGAGAGAGAGAGAGAGAGAGAGGAGAGGGAGTGAATAAAAGAGAGAGAGCATGAAGGAATAAAAAGATGATAAATGCTCTGACAAATTAGGTTAAAGTATTAGTCTGGCTTGCGCTGGACGTAGCACTGGCAGCATAAAAATGACAGAATGAACGAAGCCAAAGTTTGTTATCGAAATGCAAGTAAGGGCTGCGGTGAAACAGTCAGTGACAAATTGATGTCAGAGCCTAGCATAATAAAAATAATTTACTATTTCTGTAGGTACCTAACCCTCAGTCATGCATGCAACAAAACCACTAATAACTGAATCGGCAAGGTTAAACAGTCAGATGTTCACGCACATGCATTGGTTTATGTATATTCAATTAAACCAATATATTTTGTCCATTTCAAAAAAAATAAAAAAATAAAAAAAAATATATATATATATATATACATATATATATATATATATATATATATAATACAGTTATTTTTTGTCTCTAAATAAGCCTCTTGTCTTTGATTACCTCTTTCTCTCTCTGATTTTCTCACTTATACAAGCAGTGTGGAAGGCATCTGCTTTTATTCATGTTTTTAGAGTGTGGGTGCGGATATTATCTCCCATCAGCCCTACATTGTCTTTCAGCAGCTAATTAGCCACCATTATAGTTCTATGGCCAATCAGAGATCTTGCCGTCTGACGGGAGTTGCTTTATTTACATCAGATAAAAGGCATAACGGGATGGGATGGATTGTGGAGATGCACATTATGATTGCAAAGACAGAAATCCTGTGCCAACTGAACAACTGGTGCAATACCATTAGGGTTATTAATTTTGATAAGATAAGACTTGTAATGGATTCATAACCCCTAAATCTCATCTCATCCATGAATAATTTAGAGGGAATATCATTATCTGTTAGTAGTACACATATGTTCCCTGGCTTTCATTATGCTCTGACTCTCATGATTAGGTGCAGCTTATAACACAACAATAGGTGATTAACCTCTGAGGCCTGCGGAAGCGCTAGAGAACAGGCAGATGCGGCGACGTGTGAATAATACAGTAAATTGCCGCAATGGTCTGTTTTGGAAGTGCACAAACAAACAGTGTGATGAATGCAATTTTCCTCATTTTCAGATAAGATTGTGGGCATTTATTTGGCTAGCCTTCTGTATCGCTAAAAACATTGCCTACAGTTCTCTGGTTTTTCCAGTCCTGACTGTAATATCGGCCCATCTCCTCTTAGCAGGCAGCAGTACTGCTGTGTGACCAATTGGAGTGGCCAGTATCCACATGAAGATCTGTGTCTTTGTTTATGCTGTGGGCCAATTGCCTCTCGTTTGATTTCATCGGAGTGGTCGTATATTAGTGGGAGGACAGCAGACGCACACAAGCATTGTTGAACTATCAGGAACAAGTTAGCGCCTACAATATCACAGAAATCTAATCTGTGATTGCTCTGTATGAGTAATACAACAGAAGCTGTAATTATGAGATACACTTTGTCTTTGAAATAATAGTCACATTGCGAGATTGAAGTTAGAACTGAGATATACACTCCTGTTTAAAAGCTTGGGGTCGTTAATAATCAAGGCTGCATTTATTTGATAATAATATAATAATTTAAAGTAACTGATTTCAATGTCAATATATTTAAAAAATTTATTTATTCCTGCACTGTAAAAAAATGCTGTAGTTATGCAGCAGTTTGCCAGTAACTTACTGTAAATTTAAATTGATGTAAATTTACTGGCAACAGTTTGTTCAAAGTTAAATGAACATTAAACATTAACAAGTCTTTGTCTTTCAAGAATAAAACTATAAAATAACAATCTAATGCAAAGCATTCTGGGAACCAGAAATCTTTTTTTCCTTCAGGGAACCAGAAATCGTTTTTTTTTTTTCCCTTCAGATTTTGGTTCTCATGCTTTGCATGATGCTGTTAT
This sequence comes from Hybognathus amarus, assembly GCA_030378365.1. Lineage (NCBI taxonomy): Eukaryota > Metazoa > Chordata > Actinopteri > Cypriniformes > Leuciscidae > Hybognathus > Hybognathus amarus. The sequence continues at coordinate 202,477 of JAQIUQ010004128.1, forward strand.
TTTTTTATTCTGTAAAGATAAAGACTTGTTAATGTTTAAAGTTCATTTAACTTTTAACAAACTGTTGCCAGTAAATAACATCAATTTAAATCTACAGTAAGTTACTGGCAAGCAGCTGCCAGTTTTACTGTAATTTCTACAGATTTTTTTTACAGTGTGTGACGGCTGAAGTTTCAGCAACATTACTCCAGTCTCGCTTAAAGATTATACTATACTATTGAATTTATAATACTTAATGCACAGCAAGCCACATTTGTTTCCAAAGCATTTGTGAAGCCACAACACACACAACCTTCAGGTGGATGGGTTACAACAGCAGAAGACCCCATCGGGCACCACTCATCTCCACTACAAATAGGAAAAAGAGGCTACAATTTGCAAGAACTCACCAAAATTGGACAGTTGAAGACTGGAAAACTGTTGCCTGGTTTGATGAGTGTGGATTTCTGTTGAGACATTCAGAATTTGGCGTAAACAGAATGAGAACATGGATCCATCATGCCTTGTTACCACTGTGCAGGCTGGTGGTGGTGTTGTAATGGTGTAGGGGATGTTTTCTTGGCACACTTTAGGCCCCTTAGTGCCAATTTTGCATTGTTTAAATGCCACGGCCTACATGAGCATTGTTTCTGACCATGTCCATCACTTTATGGCCAACATGTACCCATCCTCTGATGGCTGCTTGCAGCAGGATAACGCACCATGTCACAAAGCTTCAAATCATTTCAAATTGGTTTCTTGAGCATGACAATGAGTTCACTGTACTAAAATGGCCCCCACAGTCACCAAATCTCAACCCAATAGAGCATCTTTTGGATGTGGTGGAACGGGAGCTTCGTGCCCTGGATGTGCATCCAACAAATCTCCATCAAGAGATTGCAAGATGCAAGATGCTTTCCTATCTATATAGGCCAACATTTCTAAATAATGCTTTCAGCGCCTTGTATAATCAATGCCACACAGAATTATGGCAGTTCTTAAGGCAAAAGGGGGTCGAACACAGTATTAGTATGGTGTTCCTAATAATCATTTAGGCGAGTATATATTTTTAGGTGAGTATACTGTATGTCTCTCTGACTGACGAATATGCATCATATGGTTAATAGTTTTGTTTATTTTTAGGCATAAATATAGTTTTTGAATGTATTATCAATGTTCAAAACAAGTGGGATGCTCAATATTTTTGTGAAAACTAGCATACATTTTATATTCTACTGACTTTTCAACTGTCCACCAACTCTCATTAGACTTTAACATTAGTAGACTGTCTGCTGAATATATGCTAAGACTTCATGATGCTTTTTGATACTTTCCCAAGTTACAGACATTTTTCTGACTGTAATTTTGCAACTATGTCAACTACTAATCCAAACCACTAACCCTAACCTAGTCTACTGATACTCTAATGAGAGTTAGTTGACATGTAGTTGCAAAGTTACTTATAGTTAGTAAAATGTCTAAAGTGGACTATTGAAATAGTGTAATCGAATGTTCAAAAGAACACCATTTATTTGAAATAGAAATAATTTTACAGTCACTTTTGATCAACAGAATGTATCCTTGCTGAAGAGTAAAAAATAAAATAAAAATAAGATAAAAAAAAATCAGAAAAACACCATTCTAAATGTATTTTCACAATTACATCACATAGTGTCACAGACGGGAGATATGGTTACAATTGCAAACCGTAAATAGGCAAATGAATAATTAAATAGTGCTTTTGAGGTATAGTCACACTGTGAGATTATTGCTATTGAGTCATAATTATAAGAAATTATGTCACTTGTGAGGTATAAACTCGCAGCTTTATATATTTTGAATACTCTGAATCAGAAATAGACTTCCATATCTACATTATACAAACAAAGAATCAATTAGGTTTTAAATAAGTGCATTAGTTGATTAATGCACTGCAGAAACACAGAAATAAGAGGTCAGGGAAAAGCGACAATGTAATGGCTCGCCAGTTATTTAAAACTAGTAACAAAAAGCACCCTCGCCTTTATTTAATTAAGCTCTTAAGTCCATCATTTGAATAGTTTAACATTAATTGTCCCACAAGAGCCACTCAGATGCCTGCGGTGTCCCACTGTCCCACCTTTCCTATTTTGTTGCGTAAATTAAAAACCTAACTTGCTTTATTGACTGTTGTAATCTCCCTGGACTGCTCAGTGTTTACTGACTAATAGCATGAGGGGAAGGTTATGCATTAGTGATGAAATCTGAAAGCTTGGTGAATGCTTGCTTTTCAGTCTTAACAGTGAATAGACTTTGTACTGATAAAACAAAAGCCTCTGAGAAATAACAGACTATAGGGAGACGCTGCATCTTTTATGAGCAAATGTTTGTGTCATATTAGCTTAATCTCTTTTTTTAAATGGATTTTGAGGAAGTTATTTGGGAGCTTTTTCCTGCCCGTGACAATTATTGTAGTTTGGCCAGTCCAAGAAAGTCAGTAGGGCGAGTGTGTAGGTAAACATTCGCTACTAAAAATACAGGGCTATTATGCGTTGGGTCAAAATGAGCCATACAAAACTTTTCAGAAAAAGTAGTAATTGCCAGGTAACAGATGCAGCCCAGCTAATTCATTCAAAACGCCTGGATTTCCCCACTACACAGCGCCCTTCCTTTGTGTGTCAAAGTCACACGTGTTTTCAATTATTTGAGGTTCTTCAATCCCAACACTCTTGCCATATGGTGACCTTCAGATGAGAGAAAAGCGACAGCACAGGCGTTGCAGTAATGCCTAGGAGAGAAGCACTGCAAAAACAGGTGTGAACAAACACACACAGACACACACTTTGAGTGACAATACAGAAGCTACTTGTTTCAATCAAAACCGAAACATGTGGCGTTGCTCAAGGTGTCAGCATCTGACAGTCGTCATTTATAAAGTAGCTAATTAATTCAAGCATTAAAACTTTAATGAGGGAGACGGCCCAGGTGTGTTACTTACAGGCAAAGACAATACAACACATGAAGCACAACCTGATTAACACTTTAGAAGTAATAAAAAACACTCAAATCAAAATGTCAGCAGCATTCTCTTACAAACACGCAATAAACCAAGGGCAGTTTATTTATATAGAAGTTGAGGAGTTGAGAGAGCACTCGAAATATGAATGCAAACAACCAATTCAACACTGTTGACCCAACATATCTACAGTATACCAACAGTATACACACTACCCTTCATAAAAAGTTTGGGCTAAGAATGTATTTTATTTTTCAAAAGTTTTCTATTTCAAACAAATGCTGTTCTCTTGAACTTTCAATTCATTAAAGAATCCAGAACAGGATAAAAACAATCATTTCAACAAAATTATTAATCAGCACAACTGTTTTCATCATTAATAATGAAAGGGGTTTCTAGAGCAGCAAATCAGCATATTGGAATGATTTCAGTAATGGAGTGAGTAATTTTGGTAAAATACAGTAAACGCAGCCTTGGTGAGCATATACGAGACTTCTTTCAAAAACATGAAATAATATAACCAACCACAACAACTGAATGGTAGTGTATGACGTATGAACATTTTAACTTTATGTTTATTTGCATGTCACATTGACTATTGCATATTACATGTTTTGACGACAAGCAGAGCGCATGATTACCATTTTAAAAACGACAATGAGATGCAGGCGGCTGTTAAGTGATTCATAATCTACATAAAATGTCAACTATAAATATTTAATATCAAACTGGGTGACGATATTCAATGTGCATGCTCTCATACTTTTATGCATTATTCAACAACTTTGGAGGGTTTGGAATGGTGGGTGGTTTTTGTTTCCAACTATAAATGGGCACAAGTTTCTCTTGGAAAAAAACACGTGGCGAGATTGTAATGACTAATTCAGCTCACTTCTGAACAACCACTCTCATTACATCGAGGTTTGATAAGTTCTAAACAGATCAATGCAATTGAAGCATCATTGTCTGGAACATCGACTAGCATGAAAACAGGAATGTGAATGTAGGAAAACAGCAGGGCTATTTTTGTATCCAACTATTAAAGGACACACAATTCTCTTGAGACAAAAAAACAAAACAAAAAATGAAACAAGCTTGGTAGATCTTTTTAAAATTACAATTAAATACGTAAAATTAACTAATTTGTCCTATCATTTATTAATCTAGATTATTGTAAATTTATAAACATACAATTGTTTATTTTTATTTAATGTTTGATAATAATACAATAATATGTACAAATTAGCATTAACCTTGATTCATTAAAGGTGCAATAGAATAGCAGTAGTGATAGATCCTACGTATCTTCCATATTGTGAGCACATCATTGACTAAGAACAAAAGGCAGGACAGGGTCTTGGTTCGATCCATCGGTTGCTGATTGGATTTTGAGTTGTGGGAGGTCTGGGCTTACTTTACCAGAGAGAAGACTGTAATATTACCGAAATATCGAGTTCAAGTACGAGGTCAAAATAAAATAAATATATGCTATTTTCATGCCATGCCGACTTAAAACTAATGCTAATAAAATTAACCTTTTTTTCCAAAAATTCCTCACATCTCAACAAGGTAATACATTTGAATTTGAACTTTGCAAGTGTTCTGTATAGTATGGATATGGGTAGTATGAATCAAATTCACCATGTTGTTACGGTCACGTGACCTACCAGTGTCAGATTCACTTAAATCCCCCTCGTGGCCTCACTGGATAGTAAAGCGCCCACCGAATGCGCACTTCCGAAGTAATGGGTTATGTGGGTTCTAGCTGAGGTTGAAAAAGACAGAACTAGACAATGATGTCCAATCTCATCTAAAACCTCCAGCGCTGCATCCAAAATTGAATACATACCTACTTTATACCAGTAGTATGCAAAAAAACAAACAAACAAAGAAACACACACATGCCAACAGAGTAGTATGTCTGAATACATACAGTTTTTGAAAAACAGAAGGTGAAAAGTACCCGCATGACCTATTACTTCCACCAAGATTCTGAAGTGCACATTCGATGGACGCTTTACTATCTCATGAGGGTACGGGAGAGGATTTATGAATGGCAGTGAAGTGAATCTGACACACAATTAACCTTCAAATGGTCTTTGTTTCCAGTTTACACTTCTGGGCTTCGGGGTCTATGACTATGACCCCAACAATTGATTGAGTAATTGTACAAAAATATATATTTTTAATCATACAAATAATAACATTTTTTTTTGTTCATTTCTCATCTATTCATTAATGCTGTGTTTTTGGAGATATAAAGTACTTTTGTATCCATATACCACACAATTCCTCAACTACACCATTAGCTTTAGCATTAGCATATGAAATGTTATTTTTTATGATACACTGCATTCATGCTCTAGTACTAGGCCTTCATTTCTGTGTAAAAATTTTCAGATTTATGCCAGATTTTATTTTATTTTTTCTAGAAAATATATTTCATTTTTTTTCCACATTTGCAATTCATTTCAATGTGGGGTCATATTGACCCCGAAGACCAGAAGTGTAATTTGTTTTAACATACCTTCCGAAGAATCAAATCAAGCCCAGTTTTTTTTGTGTGTGTGTGTGTGTGTGTGTGTGTGTAGATAGATAATGTATGAAAAGTCAGAAAATCTTATTCCACTGAGATGAAGGGAACCTTTTTTTGTTGTTAAGTAAAAGTCAATTGGGTCGTATAGACCCCATGACCCGATTGAGGGCTACAACAGGTGTGGAAATTAAATGGGGAAATGCATGTTTCAATGCAAAGCCTAAAGCAATCAAAAAAGTAAAAAAATACTAAATTACTGTACATTATTCTGAATTAAAGGGATATGACTTAATGTGATTTATTGAGAACATGAAAAGTCTTTACATCCAATATTTTAATTATTATGTTAAATACTTGATCCAAAGAGCCCAACTTACTTACTGAGATGCATCTCTGCCGTTTTATTTTCTCATGCACAAGGAAAGTGCAATGGACAAGACTCCTGTCTTTATGTCTCTCTTAATTGTCTTTGTTCAGAGAACGTCCTGTTTTGTTGAGAACAGTACTTAGTTCCATAATGAGGTTTTGAGGCAACTGCACACCTCTGCCGGGCAATGAGCCTTTCCTCTGTGATAGCTGGGTGAGAGCGCTGGTGTCTTTTTGAAGTGATGCTCTTCGCTGAGACTGGAGTGTGTCATCAATCACCATTTCATGCCTGGAGACACATGGAGTTCCTTCACCACTTGTCAATTTATGCCTCGAGTCTGGTTGGTTGCCCTCATCTGTGGTCATTTGGTTTTGTGTATTTGAACCTTCTATACTTGTAGTGAGGGTTGACTTCCCTTTAACCTGCAGAAAGCACATGAATACTTGTGGTTATTTGAGTCATAGGCTGTTTTGTATGCAGGGAATAGACTTGAACAACCATTTTGTGGACAAGACGATATGGATAAGGTTTAACGGTCAACAAAGATGGAGATCAGGTCTGATTACTGCTAACTGTGCTGGCATTTAGAAATGTTCACTGAAGCAAACAATGCATTAAGCAACTTTAAATGAAAAGGTTAGATAAGCATTGATGACATTTGTGTAAGTGTAATGCTGACCTCTCTCTGGTGTTTGGCTGTGCTGGTCTGTGCAGGGCTGTAAGTGGATGTTCTCCCTCTGCTCAGGTTATAAGGTAATGATGCACTCTGCTTTAGGTCTTTAGGCCATAAGTCACCTTCATGCTGCAAGTACATTTACATTTATGCATTTGGCAGATGCGTTCATCCAAATCGATATTGAATTCAAGGATTACATTTTATCAGTTTATGCAGGAATTGAACCCATAATTTCGGCTCAATGCTAGCGCCATACTCTACAGTTTGAGCTAAAGGGAATAGAAAGAGCAATTTCCAGCCAATGGACCCTTTTCACATTTCCGGGCTTATCAGAAGCGGAAGTCATCATAGTTGGGTAAACTTGTATAGTGGTGAATAAGAGTCAACAGCAAATATACTCTTCGTTTTCTCATTTGCTCCACTAGAAAAGAAAAAGAAAATCCATAATAATGTTTCCACGACTTTCCAAAAAAAGTATTTAAAAAAAATCGAGAGAATGATTACAGCAGTCAGAACAGAGAATGATGAGAAATCTGCCATCACTCCCAGCCGTTATATTAGAAACACTCACGCAGCAGTGTTCATTCATTTTTTTGCAATTCACTGCCGAGGTAATTTAACACAAAGTGTAGCCTGATAAATTAATATTAATTTAAAAAATATATCTATACATATGTAAAAATGTACTACATTTCAGATGTTGACAACTGTGGAAACAAATCACCACAGTATGTGAAAAGGGTCCATCAAATATTTTACAGGTGAGCATAACTAGAATGGAAAATAGAATGGGAATCTATTAATGTCGCAAAACACTAAAAGTATATAAACTTGTACCTACTATAAACAAAACAATACATACATATATATATAACAATACAATACATACATATATATATATATATATATATATATATATATATATATATATATATATATATATATATATATATATATATATATATATATATATATATATATATATATATATATATATATATATATATATATATATATATATATATATATATATATATATATATATATATATATATATATATATATATATATATATATATATATATAAATATACATACATATGTATATATATGTGTATATATATATATATATATATACACTCACCGGCCACTTTATTAGGTACACCTGTCCAACTGCTCGTTAACACTTAATTTCTAAGCAGCCAATCACATGGCGGCAACTCAGTGCATTTAGGCATGTAGACATGGTCAAGACAATCTCCTGCAGTTCAAACCGAGCATCAGTATGGGGAGAGAAAGGTGATTTGAGTGACTTTGAACGTGGCATGATTGTTGGTGCCAGAAGGGCTGGTCTGAGTATTTCAGAAACTGCTAATCTACTGGGATTTTCACGCACAACCATCTCTAGGGTTTACAGAGAATGGTCTGAAAAAGAAAAAACATCCAGTGAGCGGCAGTTCTGTGGGTGGAAATGCCTTGTTGATGCCAGAGGTCAGAGGAGAATGGCCAGACTGGTTCGAGCTGATAGAAGGGCAACAGTGACTCAAATAACCACCCGTTACAACCAAGGTGGGCAGAAGAGCATCTCTGAACGCACAGTACGTGGAACTTTGAGGCAGATGGGCTACAGCAGCAGAAGACCACACCGGGTGCCACTCCTTTCAGCTAAGAACAGGAAACTGAGGCTACAATTTGCACAAGCTCATCGAAATTGGACAATAGAAGATTGGAAAAACGTTGCCTGGTCTGATGAGTCTCGATTTCTGCTGCGACATTCGGATGGTAGGGTCAGAATTTGGCGTCTACAACATGAAAGCATGGATCCATCCTGCCTTGTATCAACGGTTCAGGCTGGTGGTGGTGGTGTCATGGTGTGGGGAATATTTTCTTGGCACTCTTTGGGCCCCTTGGTACCAATTGAGCATCGTTGCAACGCCACAGCCTACCTGAGTATTGTTGCTGACCATGTCCATCCCTTTATGACCACAATGTACCCAACTTCTAATGGCTACTTTCAGCAGGATAATGCGCCATGTCATAAAGCTGGAATCATCTCAGACTGGTTTCTTGAACATGACAATGAGTTCGCTGTACTCAAATGGCCTCCACAGTCACCAGATCTCAATCCAATAGAGCATCTTTGGGATGTGGTGGAACGGGAGATCGCATCATGGATGTGCAGCCGACAAATCTGCGGCAACTGTGTGATGCCATCATGTCAATATGGACCAAACTCCCTGAGGAATGCTTCCAGCACCTTGTTGAATCTATGCTACGAAGAATTGAGGCAGTTCTGAAGGCAAAAGGGGGTCCAACCCGTTACTAGCATGGGGTACCTAATAAAGTGCACAGTGAGTGTATATATATACACATATATATATATATACATATATATATATATATATATATATATATATATATATATATATATATATATATATATATATATATATATATATATGTGTGTATATATATATGTATATATATATAAACTAGAACCTACTACTGTCTACACTACTGTACAAAAAGATTGGGGCCAGTCATTTTTGATTACATTATTTTTTATCAAAAATGACAGTAAAGACATTTATAATGTTATAAAACATGTCTATTTAAATAAATGTTGTCCTTTTGAACTTTCTATTTATCCAAGAATCCTGAAATATTTTTTTGATCCACAAAAATATACCAGCACCACTGTTATATATACACTAACTCTTAAAATAATAAGAAATGTTTCTTTATAAAATAAGCATATAAGAATGATTTCTGAAGGATCATGCGACACTGAAGACTGGAGAAATGATGCTGAAAATTCAGCTTTGCCATCACAGGACTAAATTATATTTGAGAAAATATTAATATAGAAAAAAAAGTTACTAATAATATTTCACAATTTTTTATTTAAAAAATGCAGCCTTGGTGAACATACAAGACTACTTTCAAAATACCCAGACTTTTTAACGATAGTATAAGTTGTCAGCTGAAAATTATTATCACTGCAACGAACAGCCAATCACAGTGCGCAAGTATGCAAATGAATAATTTAGTATGAAAATATTAGTGACATTACAGTGAAACTATTTAGTAAAACAGACTCAACAATGTATGAGGAAAATCATTATGCCTTCCAAGTTATAGAAATTACTAGAGGACTTAATACCAGGGTTTCTGCAGGTTTCAGTAAGTCAAATTTAAGACCTTTTTAAGACCATAAACATTGAAATTTAAGACCTACACAACGCATTACCAAAAATTTAAATAAGAAAATATTCGGAGAAATGATTTTATATGTGTGTGTGTGTGGGTGAAATTTGTACTTTGCATTTTATACTGTAAAAACACAATTATAGTTGATTTTAGTTTATCATACCCAGAGATGAAATGCGTCTGTCGTTGCTATGCAAGCATGCACTGCGTTCTCCACAACGACAAAGACATTTTAGTAGCCAATGGATTTCCACCACCAAGAAACGCTTGCTGTAACGTTAGGTCTGCTACAAGATTTATTCACGGAGAAGAGAAACGCCGGTAGTCTTTGGGTGCACCGCGATCTTCATGTTGACTGAGCTTTCAATGTTGTTGTGGAAGGGGCTGATTGGTTGGTTCTTCGGTTTGTTTGCGGCATTCTGAATCTGAAATGGTGAGATTTTTTCAATCTCGCTGCGGATGCCACGCGCCTATATTTGAATGAACTTGAGTGCAAACCTGATGTATAAAAGGCCTCTTGGCGAGCTACCTCGTATCAAGCCACGAGCTAATGCTAGTGCGCGAGCGGCGTGTTTGAACCAGTTTGAACCCCTGCACTAGAGCTCCGCTTTGTAGGCTACGATTTAATACTTTTTTGCTACTTTGTAATAACTTTCTGCGGCCAGAGTTTTGGCAAATGAACGTGGGTAAAATCTTTTTAAGACCTGACTAAATCAAATTTAAGACCTCAGATGAAAATCTAGACATTTTTAAGACTTTTTAAGGCCTTAAATTTAAAGTTCAGAATTTTAGACTTTTTAAGACCCCGCGGAAACCCTGAATTAATTTGCATGACATTTCTAGACCCAAAAATCCAAGTTTTGCCTGATATTTTCCATGACAGTGTGAACTTAGGGAAAATAGGGGGGTTTCAGACAGAAATCGTATACCTTACTATTAAGCTTTAAGTCTCAGGCAAGACAAAAAAACTTCCATATATTCTCAGGCAGCTCTAACTAACACTAACTTTCTGACCTTAATGATGTAGGAATACAAATGTGCTAGAACATTCTAGACCTATTCCTGAGCTTAACACTCGCTAAGACAGCTCATACTTTTCTACTGTGACTTTATGCCCTTTGAGTTGTTCTTCACGTCTAAAGTACATCCTCATTTTAGCAGCAGAAGGTCTCGTCTGCCTGTTCCTTTACCTACCCAGAACTGCTCTCCAGTTTCTATGGAAACCTTGCCAAGCAGAACGCTGGGTGAAATGGAAGCAGGAGTCTCAGAGCACACGGTCTCAGATTAATCTACCTGCATGGACTCCACAACGACTTTTAGCACATGTAATGAGACAAAACAATATGTACAGTGAATTATAGTGCATGCCCTCAACTCCTCGTTTACTCTACCGCCTGGGGAAGGGAGGGGAGGGGAGGGGGGTGTAGTCGACACTCAAGAAAACCTCTCTGCGCCCCACCTCCCCGGAATAGGAAGAAAAAAAAATTAAGAACTGAAGTGCTTTATTTTCCATCCCTCGTATCAGTTCAAAACCACAAAAGCAAGAATAAACCTCAACAATGAAAATAGTGAACCTGTAGGAAGTAGATAAGGATGAGGCATTAGGAACCGAAGAGAGGAGCAGGAAAAATCTGAGAGGGTTCAGCGGATTGAAGGAGAGATCTAAACAATGGCTAAATCATCTACTCCTCTGCCATCTCTTGCCTTTGATTTAAGTTATTAATACTGAATCGGCTGTGTCAGGCCCTCGGCGTGTACTTAGTGCCCGGCTTGTCTAAAGAGGAGTCTTCTGGAACCAGTGTTATTGTGGCAGTCTGCATGACCTTATTTCAGCTAAAAGACCTTTCCGGATAATGTGATTTACACTCATGGAGGGTAACCTTGAAAACATTCTCTCAATTCTTAAGGCTAGTTTTCTTATAACTTTCTCTGGAAAAGGAAATGCAGCATTATAAAACAAAAAAGACTACTTACTATGGAAATATTACATTACTTAAGTGCAAAATAATGTAATGTTTCCAGACACGTTTATATTAAACACAGTTAGCTTAATATTAAGTGTTCTTCAACCCACATCTGTATATGTAATTTCATAATTACTTTGAATAAATGGTTTTCCTGCAAAATGTATTGACAGGCGTTAATGAAAAGCTAAACTGACCTTATTGCAATTTATATTGAAGCATGTCTGTATTGTATTCAGATATATTTGTCATCACACATTTGTTCATTTAAAAATATATTAACTTTGAATTTAATATTGAATATCACATTACTGTTTAAATTATAATAATGTATTCCACACTTGCTTTATAATGTACTTTAAAATAAAACTTATTATTGCAAAGTGCGCACAAAGTTCTCTCTTTAAGTATTTTTTTTATTATCTGCAAACACACAAACATATAATGTGTATATATATATACACACACACACACACACACACACACATATATATATATATATATATATACACACTCACCGGCCACTTTATTAGGTACACCTGTCCAACTGCTCGTTAACACTTAATTTCTAAGCAGCCAATCACATGGCGGCAACTCAGTGCATTTAGGCATGTAGACATGGTCAAGACAATCTCCTGCAGTTCAAACCGAGCATCAGTATGGGGAAGAAGGTGATTTGAGTGACTTTGAACGTGGCACGATTGTTGGTGCCAGAAGGGCTGGTCGGAAGTATTTCAGAAACTGCTAATCTACTGGGATTTTCACGCACAACCATCTCTAGGGTTTACAGAGAATGGT